>JABEVN020000102.1:0-105018 GCA_013146195.2 Codonopsis lanceolata | reverse complement strand
TATTCATACCTAAGGATTTTCCACAAAGTGGTGACGAAACGGATAACTTGTACAAATCTTTCCATTTTCCAAGTCGATCCGATCCATTCGGTCGTAGAGCTATTTACTCGATCGCAGACATTTCTGGAACACCTCTAACAGAGGGACAAATAGTCAATTTTGAAAGAACTTATTGTCAACCTCTAACAGAGGAACAAATAGTCAATTTTGAAAGAACTTATTGTCAACCTCTTTCAGATCTGAATCTAGCTGAGTCAGAATGGAAGAACTTGCACCAGTATCTCAATTCAAACATGGGTTTGATTCACACTCCATGTTCTGAGAAATATTTACCATCCAAAAAGAGGAAAAAAGAGCGTTTTTATATGGAGAGCGTCATTGAGGAGATGGAGAGAACCTTGCAACGAGATTTTTCAACTCGCTCAAAATGGAATCTATTCAAACCATATCTCTCAAAATGGAAGCTATTCAAAAAATATCTGCCATGGGCCCTTACTTCGAAAGGGTACAGATATCTAAAGTTGCTATTTTTACATATTGTTTCAGACCTATTGCAGAGACTAAGGAACAGTCAAAAATTGCGAATTCTTAAGATGCAATTGTGTCTTCTACGATGGAAGACGGAATTGAATCGGATAAGTAAGATTCCGAGGAAGTGTTTCCATAATCTTCTTCTGTACCAAGACATGATTTACAATGAGGCACCATCGAAATCGCCACCTCCGCACTCGCGAAATCATCAGTCGTTCGACGATTCAATCCGTTTCCTTCTTCTTGTTGCTGGATATCTCGTTTGTGCAAGTCTTTTCTCTCTTTTCGGTGCCTTTAGTGACTTCGAAAAGGTAAAATCTTTGATCATGGAATCATATAGGATTGAGATTGAGGTGGAAAAACTTCTGGATGAGTATCCTCCATCTGCATCGACTTCTTTCTGGTTAAGGTTAACTAATTTCTTTCTAGGTGCTCTGGCAAACATGTTCTTAGGTAATGTTTATGGAATACGCGTTAAGAAGAAGAAAATTTGGAATATCAATCTCAGCAAGATCATCAATCTCTTAAGTATCCCCATCGATCTCTTAAGGATCCCCATCAATCAAATCACTTTTTCGATAAATACGAGATATCTAAGTCATACAAGTAAAGAGATCTATTCATTGATAAGAAAAAGAAAAAACGAGAAGTATTGGATTGATGATAAAATAGACTACTGGGCCGCAAACAGTAATTGGGTTGAGGATGAAGAAAGAGAAGTCTTGATTCAGTTCTCCACCGTAACGCCAGAAAAAAGGATTGATAAAATTTTATGGAGTCATGACTCATAGTGATCATTTATCAAAGAATGAATATGATGATCAAATGATTGAACAACCGGGCGAATTTTACTTACGAAACATAGTTGACATTCATAAAAAGGATCTACTAAATTATGAGTTCAATACATCCTGTTTAGCAGAAAAACGGATATTCCTTGCTTATTATCAGGCAATCACTTATGCACAAACCTCGTCTGGGGCTGATCCTTTTCCTGTCCCATCTCATCGAAAACCCTTTTCGCTCCGCGTACCCTTATCCCCCTCTAGGGGTATTTTAGTGATAGGTTCTATAGGACTTGGACGATCCTATTTGGTCAACTACCTAGCGAAAAACTCCTATCTTCCTTTCATTACGATATTGCCGCACAAGTTCCGGGATACATTTTTTCGTTTCGAGGATGAGTTTATTGATGATGAGGATGAGGATGCTTTCAGTGATGATGAAAGTATGGATTGTGAGACTCGTAACGATATTGAGATCGTTCGTGAAGATATTCATGCTCTTGACTATATCGATCGTGATATTAATGATAGTGCCAATCCCGATCGTGACATTGATTTGGAGCTGGGATGGCTAACTAGGATGTATGACACTGAGGACATGGATACGATATGGCGCGTATCCGCACTTTATCTCTGCCTTCAATTCGAATTAGCAAAAGCAATGTCTCCTTGCATAATATGGATTCCAAACATTCATGAGGTGGAGTTGAATTCGACTTTCTTATACCTCGGTCTATTAGTGCACCTTCTCGCCTGGGATTCTGAAAGCTCTTCCACTAGAAATAGTCTTGTTATTGCTTCGACCCATCTTCCCCAAAAAATGGATCCCTCTATAATAGCTATGAAGAGATTAAATACGTGCATTAAGGTACGAAGGCCTCTTATTTCACAACAACGAAAGCACTTTTTAACTCTTTCATATACTAGTGGATTTCGCTTGGAAAAAAAAATCTTCCATACTAATGGACTCGAGTCCATAACCATGGGTTCCACTGCACGAGAGGTTGTAGCACTTACCAATGAGGCCCTATCGATTAGTCTTGTAACGGGGAAATCCATTATAGACGATAATACAATTAGATCCGCTCTTCATAGACAAACTTGGGATTTGCGAGCCCGTGTAAGACCGCTTGGGAATTCTCGGATGATTTTCTATCAGATAGGAAGGGCTGTAACACACACTTTCCTTCTAAGTAATTGCCCCACAGATCCTATATCTATCTATATGTTTAAGAAATGTACCGAAGGGGATTCTTATGTGTACAGATGGTACTGCCAACTTGGAATGAGCATGAAGAGATTAACGATACTTCTTTATCTTTTGACTTGTTCTGCCGGATCGGTCGCTCAAGATCTTTGGTCTCGACCCGGAGATGAAAACAATGGGCTCGCTTCTGGTAGACTCCTTGAGAATAATTCTGATCTAGTTCATGGCCTATTAGAAATAGAAAGCGTTCTAGCGGGAATCGGGATTCAAGGCCAAAAAAGATTGCAGTCAGTTTGATAAGGATCCAGTGACATTGCCTCTTCGGCCCCAACCAAGGAATCCCTCAGCTAGGATGCACCGTGCATTTGGTTCTATACTTGATCAGATAGTTCTCGACGCACCGCAGACGATCTCCCTTCCCGGGGGGAAAAAATTCAACCCGAAGAAGATGTTATCCGAGTTCATAGTTTGGGCTCCTAGAATATGGTCCCCTTGGGGCTTTCTATTTGATTGGATCGAAAGGGCCAATGACAATGCAGTGGGATTTCCCTCTTGGTACAATGTAGTTTTGGCCGAGGAGATCCAGTTCGCTCGTTTTAACTATGACGAGGATCACCTTGCACAGAATGTTCCGGATTATGATTATGATAAAGATAAAGATGAAGGTGAAAGTGAAGGTGAAGAGGATTCTGGTCCTAGTGAACAGAATTTTCAAAAGAAGGAGAAGCCTATCTATTATAAGATTGAAGATACAAGTGACGATGGGTTTGAACCTCTTTCATATGACCCCTGGTTGGACGCGAGGAAAGCTGCTGAGTTTACCGAGGCGTTCTTGAAGGTTATATACCACGCACGAAATAAACTTAGATCTGTCAAAGAACAAGTCTTTTTTCGAATGGGCCGATTCATTTGGGACCCTGGAAATCCACTCTGTGTCCTATCCGACGATCCGGCCATTGGCGCTATGTTTTCACATCGAGAATTCTTTACAAATGGAGATGAAGAGAAGTGGTATATTACTACTGAAATCAAATCTATGACTAAAAGCTGGCTTTTCGCTGAGACGCAAGAAAAGAGCTTCGAATGGTTGATTCATCGCCGGAGATGGCTTATAAGAGCCAAGAGTTCATTATCTAAATCTAATGAATCGTTCCGTTCGAATACTCTATCCAAGAGTTATCAATATTCTATTTTCTTTTATAGTTTCTTTTATTTTTTTGACAAGTTCTTCTATTTGGCTTTTTAGAACTAGAACCGTTTTGATAAGCCATTTTATGCTTTCTTTTGAGCCTTTTAGAACTCGAACAATTGGTGGTTTGATTGTTTTCTTGAACTTCTTGAGAAATTTTCTTATAACTACAAAATCGGTCTTTTTCATTTTTTTTATTCTCAATAATTTTTCACGTATATCATTTAGTTCTTGGAAAATGGGCATTAAAATGGGCATCCAAAAAGTCTCAAAGGAAGGGTCGGGCAGGGCGTCACCCATAGGATAGTCAGATACTCCCCAGAAAGCCCTTAGAAAAACAGTCTCGGGATTTTCCAGATTTCTATCATCCTCTGTGCGAAAAGGTTGCAAATAAAAAGGAGATGTAATTTTGACCTGAAGACCTTCTTCGACCCAATTCTCCGGAAGCAAGCTGTGGTATAGAGTACCACCGTCGTAGGCGCATATAGCATGACTCTCTTTCTCCCAGTCCGCCCAATCCTCAGACCACTCGTTCGGTTGCAATAATAAGAAACGGCCAATAGTTTTAACTATTATCAATAAAGGCAATGAAATAAATTTTCTCAAATTTGAGTGACAAAGTACTATACAAGCTCTTATTGCAGGCGCACACTCGACTACATCATCCCATTCTTCCGATGCCGCCCACTGTGCCAAATGTATTTCGATGCCACTTGTTTCTGGGCGTTTGCCGTGCGCTAATTTGAATATGGCGTCTGGTTGCCTTTCTTTCCTTTCTTCGCTTTCTTTCCTTTCTTTCCTGGCTTTCCCGGCTTTCCTGGCTTTCCTTTCTTTCCTTTCTTTCCTGGCTTTCTGGCTTTCTGGCTTTTCCTTTCTTTCCTTTCTTTTCTGGCTTTCCCGGCTTTCCCAGCTTTCCTTTCTTTCCTGGCTTTCCTTTCTTTCCTTTCTTTTCTGGCTTTCCCGGCTTTCCCAGCTTTCCTTTCTTTCCTGGCTTTCCTTTCTTTCCTTTCTTTTTTTGTTTGTTCTTTGTTACGTTCGTTAAGAGTGAAAAGGCCCCCCCTTTTTTTGCTTCTTTTGCTTACAAACCCCAACCTATGCATCAATTTTTTGCCTCTTTTGCTTACAAACCCCAACCTATGCATCAAATTTTTGATTCTTTTGCTTACAAACACCAACCCATGCATCAAATTTTTGATTCTTTTGCTTCCAAACCCCAACCTATGCATCAATTTTTTGATTCTTTTGCTTCCAAACCCCAACCTATGCATCAAATTTTTGATTTTCAAAACAAGGACCTTCGGGTTCATGAACCCGAAATAAATAGACCTTCTACTTTTTACGAAGCGGAAAAAAAGAGGGGAACGCGGCTTGCTTTCAATCTTTCTTCCAACAAACGTTTTACGCCTTTGGTAGCGCATAGAACCTTTGATTACCCCTCGCTGAAACCCTTTCGGCAGATACAGGTAGGTATAAAGGTCCTCTTGCGCAAAGTCACGAGTATTCATTGCATCAGCAATCTCCTCAATATCCGTCTTCTTGTCTTGAGTATTAGTCTCCGCAATATCCGTCTTCTTGTCTTGAGTATTAGTCTCCTCAATATCCGTCTTCTTGTCTTGAGTATTAGTCTCCTCAATATCCGTCTTCTTGTCTTGAGTATTAGTCTCCTCAATATCCGTCTTCTTGTCTTGAGTATTAGTCTCCGCAATATCCGTCTTCTTGTCTTGAGTATCTTGGCTAATCTTCGGAATAAAAAAAAGCTCATGTTTATATTTTTCTGATCTCACCTCAAACTCGTCCCGCTGCTTGTCACTGTGTTCTTCCGAATTTTGCTCTACGTCGGTGAATAATTTGTATATCCAACGAGGGACTGTGTGAAAGATTTCTCGGTGAAAAAGATCTTTTCCCCGATAATATTTGTTATGAGTAGCTATCCTTTTGTTTTTTAACTGTTTCCGATGAATTCTTTCCCACCCCTTTTTCACAGGATTAGAAAACAATTTTTCCAAAGGATTATAATATACTTTTTTTTCAGCTCGTAGTTTTTGTGTTTTTCTTTTAAGTATCGCTAACAGTCCCTGTCCATAGTTTGGGGAATCGTAAAGGAAACCTGAAATAAGGGTCTCATAAATTCGATTTAGAACAAGGCTTTGGACCATTTTAGATTGAGAATTTCCAATCTGAGGAGATTTACGAATTGCTTTTATTTTACCAGATATAAGTTTACGAATTTCATCAATGTTTTTCGAATTTTATCAATGTTTTTCTTTTGAGATTTTAAAGTTGCATTATTTTTTCTTCCACGAGATTTACGAATTGCATTGTTTTTTCTTTTACGAAATATAAATTGACGAATTGCTTTTATTTTACCAGATATAAGTTTACGAATTTCATCAATGTTTTTTCTTTTACCAAATATCAATTGACGAATTTCATTGGTTCTTATTTTATAAGATTGCTCTTTACGAATTATACGCATTACATCCCCCTTCGTTTTCTTACCTTTAAGCAGTGCATTCATTTCGCTTTCACTAGTAGGTAGATAAGTTTCAACTTCGCGTCTTTCACAACTATTATTCAATCTTTTAATGCTTCCACGACCGGGCCCATTCAAAAAAGGATCATACTTTGTTGGTAGGCAGGTTTTTTTAGTTTTATCAGTACAAACCCTAGTCCTTTTTTCGAGTATATCTTTGAAAAGAAATCCCGTGTCTAGAGCCTCAATTCTCTTTCTAAACTCATTATTGAAGTTGTTTTTTTTTTGTTTGTTCTTATCAACCCAATCTTTGTCTAGTTCATCAAAGGAGGGTGTTTCTACTATGGACGAAGGTCTCTTCCTTTTCATCATTTCCTTCAAAATAGAAAAACTAGGAGGATATGTAAAAGCTATTCTTTCTTTTCCATCACTTCGGCATGTATCAAAAAATATTGTGAGGCTTCCTGTCTTACCGCCCCGGAAAGTGATCATTGCCTAGGTATCGTAATGGACGAGTCCATCGGTTAGAATCGAAAAAAAGGATCGCAAGATCTCTTTCAAACGGTTCGTGGCATTCTTGATCTGGCTCTGCATCCCGATCCAATGCGCACCACCTGAAAGGAAAATCTAGCTTGAATCCCTCCTGTTTTTGTTGATCCTCCTCCTCCCCTTCGGGAGTGTAAGCTAGTTGTCTTTGTGTTTCTATCTCGTCGTCTCTCATTACTGGTACTCGGTTCAGTTTATTTAAATGGTTCATTGGAAAAGTCAAACTGGATACCGGCATTCGGGCTAAAAAGACGAGAAAGATTATATATAAGACAATATTAAAGACCCGACCCATGTTTCTCATCAAGTCTACGAACAGCAAGTACTGAAATTCGGCTACAAGCCACCGATAGTTTGCCGCAAGTGCTTCAATTTCTGATCCCAAGGATTTAAGAAGGTACTCATAAATCTTATTACTGTACTTATTTAATTTTGCCTTAATGTACTTATTCAATTCTGACACACGGTATTGAAATTGGGCCAAAAGCGACTGAAATTCTGCCCCAAGGTACTTAGTAATGTACTTATTCAATTTTGACACAAGGTCCTTCTTAGATCTCCTGAAAATATATTTCCGTATCCAGGCGAATAATCTTTTCATAAATAAAAGGAAACAAATTTGACCAATTAGCCAACCAACAAAACTACTTGTTTAAAATACGATCTTATTGTTGCATCGAAACAGATAAATGTTGATTAATCTGGCTAACGTTGGACTTGATAAAAGAAACTGGTTGGCTAATTGAAAAATGAAACTATTCAGGAAAAATTCTAAATTGCTTTTGGTCCTGTAAGGACAGGCAAAATAGTTGAATAAAAAATAAACAAAAAATACGGTACAAATCATCATATAGCCCCATTTGCATTTATAGTATAAATCATGCATGGTAGGGTCAAATAGTGACCACTAGTTTAATCAAGCATCATTACCTAATTGCATCATTTAGGCATAAATAGGACATGTATAAGCATTATTAATAAAGTCAGGAATGCTTCAAAAGTGCCAAACAAGGCCAAAATCTAGCAGATCTGAAGTATATCCAGGCAAATCCAAAAAACAAAAAAAGAGGGATATTGAAAAACAAAAAAACAAAAAACAAAAAAAAGGAATATTGAAAAAAAAAGAGAGAACAGATAATAAGCATGCAAATAAAGAAAAGTGGCAGGCATGCAGAATTAAAAAAAAAAAAACAAAACAAAAACAAAAACACAAAAAAATCGGGAGAGAGGAAAATGCATGTACAAGAAAGAAAGGAAAAATTTATAGGTGCATGCAACAAAAGGAAAATGTGGCGGCAGAAGAAGAAATTTTTGGCTGAAGCTAGAGAATGGAGCGAAAAGAAAACAGCAGCAAAAAAAAGATGATTTCAACTGGTACCAAGAGATGCTACAGCAAGAGAAAAAAAGGGAAGTTTCTAACCAAGGTTAGAGGGAGCAGTAAAGAAAAATGCAGCAACATCAAGAAAAATTTTCCAACTAAAGCCGAAAACAAAGCAGGACAGGGGAAAAGATTTTCCAGCGAAGGCTGGAACAGTGACAAAAGAAAAATCCCCGGCAAAGTGCAGCGAAGAACAGCGTAAAGCATCAAGAGGCAGCAAAGCAACAGTAGCAGCAATTTGCTGCATGACCACGGCAAAGGTAAAGAAAAGGAAGGTATTTTTTTTTTTGCAGTGCATTTCTTTAATGTTTGGAAACTTTCCTTTAAGGGGCATGCAGCCCCGGATTAAGAGGAAAGGTCTTGTTCTCCGGTGAAGGCTGAGTTCCTAAGGAGGCAATACATTCCATCCATTGGCTGTGTGGAAACTTTCCTTTAAGGGGGCAGTGCAAACCCGGATTAATAGGGAAAGGTCTTGTTCTTCGATGAAGGCTGAGTTCCTAAGGAGACAATTCATTTCGCATAGCCACATGACGAACTACGTTTGGTCTGATTCCTTGTTTAAGGATACGTAGGCAGTCTATTTCGGTAGACGCGACCATCATAGCACATTATTTACCCCTGCCGCACTTATTTGATAAAGCTTTGCCGCACTTGCTCATTTAGTATTGCCGCACTTGCACCGCAAAGATTTAGTCCCCAAGTGAGTGAACTACGCCTCTGGCCTCGATTCCTTGTTTAAGGATACGTGAGGCGGCCCTAACTCCTGAGGCACCACCGCTGTACAGTGATAGTTTAGGTTTTGGCCCGAACTACGCTTTTGGTCCGAGTTCCTTTATTAAGGGATACGTAGGCGACTCTACACTAGTAGGTCCGACCATTAGAGCACTTCATTTCATATCTGCTTAAAAATTACGATAACCTGTTATAACCGACTAAAATTGTCTAGGTTATGGAGTTTGGTTTGTGTTATATACTGTGCATTATAACTACTACCTGTTGCATCTCATCCCCATTTTATAATTGAATGAAATTGGAGAGTCTATTGTTTATCAACGATGTTCATCTACTCAGTAAGCCTTGGGTTACCCGTAGACTCCATCGTTAAGGGGCTCTGTAGACACCCCAATTTCGTACCCCTGATATGTAACTCTGGCATTCGATATCAAGAACTGCTTAAAATTAACAAAATGTCAAGTTGCAGAGTTGAAAATGCAAAAGGAGAAAGTAGGATGCATGAATAGTGAACTGCATGGGGTCAAAGTGTCAAGAATAGGCTGAAAAATGAAGGTTGGCCCTGCCATAAGGGGTGGCGCCGCGCCAAAGAGTAGTGTATGCCGCGCCAAGCTCCTGAATAGTGCTCTCATAGTTAACGCATTGCACAATTCTCTCAGTGCAAGGTACAAGCCGATGAAGCACAAATCCAACTATAAATATCAGTGCCCGGCTACCATTTCGAAGAAGAATTCCGCTGAAGGCCTCTCGCCCAGAGTTACTCTGCGTAATTTTTACGCCGAGAACGATCGTCCGTTCCCTCTCTCATAAAGCCTCAAAACCCTGTCCAAACTCCGCCAAAACACAAATCCAACCGATTAAAGTGATCCCTAGCCCTCTAGTTAGGTATCCACTATATTTCCTCGGCCCAAAAATCCCAAAGTAAGCCGTTACTCTGCCCGAGTAAATAGGCTGAAATCACCCTAGAAAAGTCGTTATTCCGCCCAACCAAAAAGACCATAACCACAAAAACTAAGTCGTCATTCTGCCCAAATAAGTAAGCCAAAAACCACCATATATAAGCCGTCACTCTGCCCAAATCACTTCAGCAACAGCAATAAAAGTCTCCCTCTCCCGAGAAGGACAGAGCGAGCACACCCCGCTCTAAAAGGTAATAGCCTTTAAGGGCGTTTTTATTTGTTTATTTATTTATTTGTCTATTTATTATTTATAAAAGTTGTTATTTAAAATCCGGCCCAATGTAGTCAATATAAGTCGTTGTGCTGCCCGGATTAGAATAGGAAATAGTATGTAAAAGAGCCGTTATAATGGCCAAATATTTTTAAATGCATTTGTAATTATTGTAAGGAAATGGCTACAAGTCTGTATATAATGTCGCCACGGATGTATTTGTTTTAATTTCCTATCTTTTAATGCTTTATTTATTTGCTAAATAAATATAACAATAAGCATACATTAGCCAAAAACTATTTTGAGACCGAAAGGGCGAGTTGGGTGCCTAGCACCTTCCCAACTCGTAACTTAGCCTCCGAACCCGCTTTTATCCCTGTTTTTCTTTTTCTGGTTTTGCTTTATTTTTGCCTTAAAATAAAGATGGCGACTCTAAACTTTTTGGATCCAGTGGGGCCTCGCAACACTCCTTCTTTGCACTTTTCCGTCTTCCCCTAAAAAATGGAGAATGGGAATGGAAGGGTGATGTATTCTCATATCCTGGTATTCCCTAAACAAGGGATAACTTGATGCAGGAAACCCAAAGCTCCCATAGTGATCCGAAACGGGCCATAAGGTTATTTTTATAAAAAAATCTACTAAAGGCAACAGATGTGCATTCCAACGCGCTAACATAGACAGCACTCCTCTCGCACTTTTGATTTCGTCTTCCCCTAAACAAGGGAGGGTGGAACGAGAGCAGTGGTGTCCCGCATCCGCACGTACACGCACCCCTAACCAAGGGCGCGCGGGACGCGGACGCGACCCGGGAACCACACACTACCATGGCTTTTTTTCGATCTACCATGGTTTTTTTTTTTGATCTTCCATCCATTTGTTTTCTCTACCATGGTTTTTTTATCTACCATGACTTTTTTTTTTGATCTTCCATGGTTGTTTTTAATCTACCATGACTTTTTTTGCTCTATCATGGTTTTTTTTTATCTACCATGACTTTTTTTGCTCTATCATGGTTTTTTACGATAATACTCAAAATAAAGATAAGAAATATTGTTTGCTTTGACAATTTTTAGACACAAAGAGAATTTGAGATAAATAAGGGTATAATAATTAATTGAAACACCGAAGGTGCATATTGTATTGTTTTCAGGTTACTAAATTAGGACACCGCCTTGTGTGTGGGTTTCCAAGTCAACATAGGAGAGGAATAAAGGGTACATATTGTATTGTTTTTAGGTTAAGAAATCTGAATATATAAATACAATCCTTTAGTGCAGCCGGCGCCGAGCTTCAATTAAGGGAGGTCTTCGGCTTCTCTCTCTCTCTCTCTCTCTTGCGTTTGTCTTTATTATGTTTCTTCTGGGTTCACGTTTTCTTCCTTGTTGTTGGTCGGTTCTTGATCACTCTCTTCTCTCTTTTCCAAGCGTTCAAATATAAAAGGAATGAGTTGTCTACCAGAGGAATTGATTGAGGAATTACCATGGTTTTTTGATCTAAAATGTTGAGACAAATTTCCTTACAAGTGATCCTAATAATCTTGCCCTTGATCTTGATGATATCGTTAACATAGACATGACTAATATGATTTATGGAAATAATTGTCAGGAAAAATAATTTTTCCTAAATGGTTTTAGTCTATAGGTGTGGTATAACATCTCATTATGTACGAGTATTATTTGCTTTTGTTTCCCCATGTTCCAAAAAGGGGATTTATGTCTTCCGGACAACCCTATTACACATAACATACTTAAGGATAAGAAATATTTTTTTTATCTCAAAATTGATGAGGAAAATGTCAACACTATAACTGGTAATACCAAAATAATTTAGGGATCTGGAAAAGCAATTTTTCTAATGCATGGAGGCATAAAATTCATGATAAGTAATGCATTGGTCTCTCCTAAATCTCTAAGAAACTTGTTAAGTTTCAAAAATATTTGTTTGAACGGATATCATATTGAAGTACTATGAACATGGAGAATAATGAACATCTTTGTATTATCTCAAACACTTCCGGAAGCAATTGTGTATTGAAAAAAATGTCCGCTTTATCTTCTGGATTATACTGTACAAATATAAGAATATTTGAATCCTATTTTACAGTAAACCTGAAGGTTACGGAAACATTTAAAGTTTGGCATGATCAGTTGGGGCATCCAGGGTCAATAATGATGTGAAGTATTATTGAGAATTCTAGTGGTCATTCGTTGAAAAACCAGAAAATTTTTCAAGCTCAAAAACTCTCTTGTGATTTTGTTTTCAAGAAAAATTGATAATAAGATCATCACCAACCATAGTTGGAAATAAATCACCCTTATTTTTTGAACGAATTCATGGTGATCTATGTGGCCCTATCCATCTACCGTGTGGATCATTTCAATACTTTATGGAATTGATCCATGCTTCTAGCAAATGGTCACATGTATGTCTGTTATTGACTCACAATATGCCATTTGCCAAGGTTTTTGCGCAAATAATCAAATTGAGAGCATAATTTTCAGGTTACATGATCAAGAAAGTTATACTTGATAATGCTAATGAATTTTCATCTCAAGCATTCAATGATTATTGTATGGAAATAGGCATTGATGTTGAACATCCAGTAACTCATGTTCATACACAAAACAATTTGGCTGAATCATTAATCAAACGTATCTAACTCATCGCCAGACCATTGATAATGAGCCAAAGTTTCTTAATTTTGTATTGAGTCATGTTGTTTTACATGGTGCGGCACTGATTCTCCTTAGACCAAGTGCATATCACAAGTACTCCCCATTACAGCTGGCATTCGAGCGACAACCGAATCTATCTCATCTAAGAGTTTTTTGTGGTACAGTATATGTACCCATTACTCCACCACAACGCACAAAAATGAGACCACAAAGAATATTGAGAATACATATTGGGTATGAATCACCTTCAATAATCGAGTATCTTGACCAAAAATAGGTGACATTTTTACGGCACGTTTTGTCGATTTACGAAGAAACGTTCTCACCTTTAGGTGAAGAAGAGAAACGAAAAGGGTAAGATACTTGACCCTCCCACAAAGCAACTTGAACTAGAAGTTCAAAAGATCATACATTTACATAATATAGCAAATCAATTGCTAGATGCATTAACAGACACAAAAAGAATGACAAAGTCACATATAGTTGCTGCAAATGTTCATGCTCGAATTGAAATTCCAAAAGGGTTACCAAATGAAAATTTTTCAAATGAATCCAAAACTCGCCTGAAGCATGGACGACATGTTGGTTCGAAAGATAAGAATCCTCACCCCAATCAAATGAATGTGTTTCAGAAGAATCACACGAGCATAGAAGCCAAAAAGCCCTAATGACGAAGATAATTATGAGATTTCCATTAATTACATGTGTAATAGAAAAATATGGAACTAATATGAAATGGAGGATATCGATGAAATTTTCTCTTATTTAATATCATAAGAAATTAATGACGGAAATGATGACCCCAAACTAAAATTTGTAGTCAAAAGAGGTACGACTGGGTCAAATGGAAAGATGTCATACAGGCTGAATTAAGTTCGCTTAATAAACGAAAGGTATTTGGGCATATCGTTGTCACACATGAAGCTGTGAAACCTATTGGATACAAATGGGTTTTTGTTCGAAAGAGAAATGGGAAAAAATGAAATTATGATATACAAAGCTTGCCTTGTTGCACAAGGTTTTTCTCAAAGGCCTAGAATTGATTATGAAGAAATGTATTCTCTTGTTATGGATGCTATTACGTTCAGATACCTAATCAGCTTAATGGTTTCAAAAAATCTAGAGATACGTCTCATGGATGTTGTAATAGCTTATTTAAACGGGTCATTGGATACTGATATTTATGTGAGAATTCCTGATGGTTTGCTTGAAGTGATAAGCTCAAAACCAAAAGAACTATTTGCAATTAAACTACAACAATCCTTGTATGGACTAAAACAATTATGACGCATATGGTATAATTGCTTAAGTGAGCTTTTTTTTTTTTTGAAAGACGGATATGTGAATGATCAATTATATATGTGTGTCTTTATCAAGAAAATAACAGTTGGTTTGTGATTATTGCTATCTATGTAGATGATCCAAAAATTATTGGAACTCCCAAAAAAATTCAAGAAGTAGTTGATTACCTAAAGGGAGAATTTGAAATGAAATATTTTGGACATACCAAATACTGTCTTGATTTGCAAATAGAACACTTGCATAGTGGAATATTTGTATACCAATCAAATTATACAAAAAGAATTATGAAGTGTTTTGATATGGACAAGGCAAATCCCATCACTAGCCCCCATGGTTAACACATCACTAAATGTTGAAAAGGATCTATTTCGTTTTTGTGAAGAGAACGAAGAGATACTTAGTCCTGAAGCACCATACTTAATTAAGTGCAATTGGAGCCCATATGTATCTTGTTAATTGTACTAGACCCGATATATAATTTACTACATTTCTATTGACAAGATATAACTCATCTCCAACACGAAAACACCGGAATGGGATTAAGCACATATTTCGTTATCTCCAAGGAACAATCGATTTGGAATTGTTTAATCCTAGAAATTCAAAGGACGGAATAATTGGTTTTCCAGATGTAGGTTATTTGTCAGTTCCCCATAAAGCAAGATCACATACTGGCTACGTTTTCATGATGGGTGGTACCGTGATTTCTTTTCGTTCCCAAAAGCAGACACTAGTTGCTACATTGTCGAATCATGCTGAGATGACAGCATTTCATGAAGCAAGTCGAAAGTGTGTATGACTTAGATCTATGACTCAACATATTCAAAAAGCCAATGGATTGCCTGTCAACAATGACCTAATAGTATTATTTGAAGATAATGTCGCATGTATCGCCTAAATCAAAAAGAGATACATTAAGAGTGACAGAACTAAACATATTCCCCCAAAGTTCTTCTCGTACACACAAGAGCTTGAAAAGAACAAGGAGATTAGTATCCAAAATGTTCAATCAAGTGAAAATGCTGCAGACTTATTCACGAAGGCACTTCCTATTACAATATTTATAAAACATGTTCATAGTATTGGGATGCAAAATCTACGAGATTTGCAAAGATGATTGCCCCTGGCCCTTGTCAACTCAAGGAGGAGCTCATATGGATTTTCCACGGTAAGGTTTTTAACGAGGCAACCCATACATATAATTTAGATTTAAGTTGTGTACTCTTTTTTTTATATTCGATTTTTTTCCCCACCGGGTTTTTCGGCCTAAACCTTTTTTGAGACACACTTATTCAACTCACAATGTTATTTTCAATGGGGAGTGTTAAGAAAAATACAAAAGGAAAAGGACATGTGAACACTAGCATTTAGAAAACGTGTCATGCCATCTTTTCAAAATTTGTCATAACAATACACACATATAATTGTATCCCGATGTTCTGCCATAAGTATTGGTTACTATGAAGCTATTTCATAGTTACTCCTTTAGCCTCCAACACATTCTTTCTTTCACTCTATAATACTCCTTTCGTTCTATTTTGTAATTAGTAACATTGTGTGCTCCCAATACAAAATATACACACACTATAAAATTTATTAAACATAGTAATTTTAGACCACCAATCAATTAAAAACATTAACCGAACAAGATAATAATTGAGCATTAATGTATAGTACATAAAAAGAGAAATTAAATTAAAACACTACATTTGACATAGAAAATAATTGTATTCTATAAATCCTTTAAGCACGTAACCAATTTCACAATTTACAAACTATTCAACCCTAAAAATTACAACAATTATCTCAAAATAAAAAATGAAAGAATTATATCGATGAATGTTGACATTCAAGGTTGAAATCACTTGCACAAACTTCTTAGGCACTTGAATTGATACATTAAACCTTCAATGGTGATAAATTTTTAGAGGGGATGGAGAGAAAGAGGGATTTCTGCCCCAATTGGAGCTCACAGTCCGCATGGTGCTTAATGGGATGAACTAGGGCTACTGGAAGGATAAGATAAAATGGAGAGCATTTGAGTACTCAACAAGCTAAGGCCAAAGATGGAATATCAAGGGATTCTTAGGGCTAAAATGGTAAAGAAATAGGTTGATGGGTCAAGGTCTGGAGTGAGTACTAAAATGGTGGAGCGATAGTTTTATTTTGCCTTGGGATTTCTTGACGGAATTCAATAGATTTTGACCGAATGATTCAAAGCTCAACTTTGTAACTAGGAATTGCCTCAAACTTCGAGCTAAAATCAAAATAAATTCTTGATTATCCATGGAAACCTACAATAAGCACAAATACATAACTAATACTTCCTTCGTCCATAAATTATCATCATGCTTTCTTTTCTCATCCGTCCTAAAATAATTGTCTTGCTTGAAACTTTCTTTTTTAGGATAATATTTTTACCACTTTACCTTTACTTTTTCATACTTTAATTATGGACCACATACATATAGGATTTAAAGTAAACTACACATCAAACTAATATGGAATAATTGCGGACCAGTACCATTTCCTAGAATTATAACCGCTCAAATACCCTGCTTTTTTCAACCGCATAAGTCAATTTTTGTTATTTTCTTTCTTAAACTCCCCTCCTCCTACCATCCTTTCTTCTCCAAAATCTCATAGTCATTCCCGATCTTATTTTCCCTTTGAAACTCTTTCTTCCTAAAATCATATATGTTCATCTATCCATCAAGAAGATGATTGGGCTAAGCATCTGTTTCTATTTTCATTGTAATTTTGTAATCAAAGCGTTCATTTCATTCCACGCTTTTTCATTTCATATGGAATAGACCCAGAACATTTGTGTTCTATCTACGTTGTAATTATGTAATCAAAGTGCTCGGTTTATACTAGAATCACAAGAAATGAAATCAAATGGAATGCAATGGAATCACAGATAGGTAGAAGCCGAAGAAATCACTTACAGACAAATCCAATTTGGGCATCATTGCCTATGATGTAGGCGTCGTTGCCTATGATGTGTGCATCGTTGCCTCCTATTTGGGCGTCGTTGTCATGACGAACATACCCACTTCTTGATCATAGGAATGAATGAGAAGGTATGAGGAATAGTGAGTGTATTTAGGAAATAGAAAATGTGTTACCGGTGAGAAAAAAAAATGTATTACAAATCTAATGAGGGAGTGTGTGAGAGCACCTATCACCATCAATCATATTCTAATGCACTGTCTCTCATTCACCGTTTTGTTTTTTGCACTGAGTTCCAAATTTGGGCAGCAGTTTTTTACATTGTGAAGCACAAATGCATTACGATGCCTAATTTTTTAATTGCAAAGCCCAATTTTTGCATTGCGACGCCCAATTTTTTTTAATTGTGACACTCAAATTTGGGCAGTGGCATTTGAGCGACTCCCAAAAAAATTTGCTGACACCCAAATTGGGTCAGTGACTTTGTGTGCGCGCCTTTCTTTCTTTGTCATTTTCCCCCCAAAAGTGTTTTAGCGGTTAAAAACAATTATATATTTTTTTTCTGATTATAATATCATGATTG
This sequence comes from Codonopsis lanceolata, assembly GCA_013146195.2. Taxonomy (NCBI): domain Eukaryota; kingdom Viridiplantae; phylum Streptophyta; class Magnoliopsida; order Asterales; family Campanulaceae; genus Codonopsis; species Codonopsis lanceolata. The sequence continues at coordinate 87,495 of JABEVN020000102.1, read as the reverse complement.
GGGATCGGCCCGGTTATCACCCAACTAATATTAATAATTCAGTCAAATGTTTTTTCTTAAATCGTGCGTCAAGTCCACCTAGACGATAATTTTGGGACGAAGAGAGTAATATTTTCAAGACATATTTAACTTCAAAAATATTACATAATATAAATAAAAAAATCAAGAAAAATTAGTAGAAATCTCGAGTTTATCAATTTTAAACAACTCTAATATGAATAATTATGAGGTCTCTAGCTAGGTTAATTGTTCTATAAAATTATTGCAAATTGATTTTATGAAAGGTTTTGATAATGTTGCCCAAGCAGCTAATCCTAGGACAATAATTAATTTAATAGTAGAGAAAACCAATATTGAAGCACAATTTTGGTCAACTCTTGAATGAACTATCTGCTTGGCATTGACCGTTATCTCTTTCAATATTTGTTATCTCAATCTTTTACGAAGTTCCCGCAACTCCTTGACATAGACACTCCACCTACAAATCCACGTCCCCCCTTCCTAATTTGTTTTCATTCTGATTTTATAGAAGAATATGTATGTATAAATTTATATAGTTTTTATCTAACGTATGATTTCAAATAGGTCAGATTCTCAGATGATGATGATATGTGAACGGATTTGAGTTTTATAAACAAAGCGTTATGTTTTTTTTTTTTTTTGATATTTTAATATGTCATCTCTTATGCATAAAATAATTGAATAAATGTGTATGATATTTTCTTTTTATCTCACGTGTATGTGAAAATAATGGAAAGAGTCATTGCAGTTGTGTTTCTAAACCGATTATAGTTATGAAACAAGAGACTCTAGAAAAAGACCAAATTGTCCTTATTGAGAAAAAATATAATATTGTTGAGACATTTGAAACCTCTCTCTCTCTCTCTCTTCTTTATATTTCAATATTTCATTATTAGTTTTTTTATGAAATAAATGAATTATAATTAGTTATTATTCCATTATTTTTTGAGTCATGTACCCCTTACGAAACTTTGAGTATATATTAATCTTGAGCATTCAAGTGATTAGAACCCATGCGACACCACGGCATGGGCACGCACGAACACAAAATCTTGTTCACGTACAACTATTGAAAAAAAAGTGCAACATTTACCAATTTATGGACAGTATGGACCTCATCCCGGCCACTGAACAAGTTTCAAGTATCCAAAAGAATATGGAAGAGAGAAACTAGAAAGAAAGAAAAAAACAACAAACAGCAAGACAAACAATAAGGGACACATTTGGAAAACCAAAACTAACACAGAAACTTCAAATTAATAATGCCTACAAGGCAGCAAAAAGAATGAGAGACCAGGATCAAGAAACCAAGCTAAACAAAGGCATCAGTATTAAATCACTTGATTTGCTATGAAAAATATTGCAATAAAAACTCCAATTAAAAGCATATACCTAATACCATATCCAACTATTCCTTTTATATCTAATCGAATCGGGTTCAAATTTGGACACTACTTTTATTTGAGTCCGAATATACCGTCCTACGACCAGAATCTAATTCATTGACACAACTAACAACATGTGTCATAGTATTGTAACAATATAAATATTTCTAGTTGATTTGAATCAATATAATTATATCAGCCAGACTGGCATAAAAAATTTCTACGCTCATATCAAGATTGACAATAACAAATACTACTAGCACTATTTAAACCAGTAGTTATATATGTCAGAACTGATATTAAAAAATAATGTCGATTCGACTTAGACATATATATATATATATATATATATATATTCAAATGAACATGATGTAACAACCAAAACAACCTAGCTAAATGACCGCAAATCATTAAGACCCAACAATTAAAGGTAAAAATTTAGATAAACGATTTTATGGATATTTTTTGTAAGACGGATTCTCTTTACTCGACTTTCACTGTATGTTGATAAATAAAGTTGTGTGAGAATAAAACTCTGTGCTACGAATTAAATCCTACAAAAGACATGGTCCAAATTAAAATGTTTAGAGAGAGAGAGAGAACATACATTTGATAGGTCAGTGAATTAGTAGTTTTGCCAGCTTATGGGGAGCCCTCAAGATGAAGCCCTTATAAATACAAAGGAGAAACTCAAACTAAAATGTTAGGAAATTAAGTAGTCTTTTTTGAAATGAAAAAATATAATACTCCGTACTAACCACTACAGTAACACTTGGAATTGGAAATGATAAAAGGACATATTTAATTATTTATATATAAATATCTTCTAGTAGACTTTTTTGGCTAAAATAAATCATAAAGTGGGCCTTGAGCCGACGGAAAACGACAAATACCCCGGTCTCTTTTAGTAGTGTACTTTTTGGGTATTTTAAAAATAACTGTTCAAAAGGAAGCAAAAACGAGAGAAGAGACGAAGACTTGGCTTTCTTGAAATGTCCACATGGACCACATATACTATTTTCTTTCTTTCAAATTTCTATATAATTGTACTCTTTTTATTTCTTTTCATTATTATTTTCTTTTTTTCGTGCAAATAGTTTATTATTTTATTTTAAAATATTTCATTTAAATAATTTATTTTTAAAAATGAAAACATTAAAAATATCATTTTATTAAAAAAATTTGATTTTTCAAACGAAAACTCTTTAGCTGAAACAAAGGGAATATGTTTTAATGTTTTGCAATGATATAAAATATTCATTATAGATATTCTTATTACCAAAATTATAGAAGTCAAATCCCTTAATATTTGTAATTAAGTCCGTTAATTATAACTCATTACTCATTAACTCAACTCACTAATTACTCACTTCAACCTATTAATATTTTTAGGTTGTAACGAGTAACCTGTTTCGACCCAATAATATTAACGGGTTGTGTCAGGTCGGATTAAGGTGGGTCGGACCCATTACCCATTTTGACCCGTGACTTTTTATGCTATAATTTATGTTTTTGGGGGGAAAGTTGGGTTGAAACGGGTCGGCCCGACTCGTTCTTACCCAACCCATTTCAACTCCTTTGACATTTGAATTCTAACGGATTTCGACATATTTCAACTCATTACTCATTCCAACTCAACTCAACCTACCAAATTGTTAGCCCTATTTGTAGAACTGTCAAGCGAGTCGGCCTGGTCCGGCTCGACCCAAGCCCACTGGGCCTCACTTAACGTTGGGTCGGGCCAAAATAGTGGTGGGTCTCATATAACTCAAGCTCGGTCCATGCGCAATTCAGGCCTATGGGCCAAAAAAATAATTTTTGTTTATTAAAAAACTCACAAATTAGCTTATAAAAGCTATATAACACATCAAAAGTTCAAAACACACATGCTTACTAGTTTAACTTACACAATTACAAAGCAAAAGTGCAACCAAAGCAAATATAAACAAATGTAGTAACTTCAACAATTAAACGAAATAGAAACTAGAAAAACTATAATGTTACAGACCAAAGAAAAAATACATGTTCTACTTGAAGGGTATTTTTTTTTCAAAAAAGTTATAACCAAATTGAATTTCATCAAACTGTCCCCAATTTTTTAATATGTGTTTTCTGAGGATAAACAAAGTTTTTCGGGTTCTAGTTTGTAAAATCATACTAACTAGCAAATGTGTATTTTTTGATTCGTCCGACACAATGTAGCATTTAAATTTTATTTTTTATCAAGTTTATATTACTGAGGCTTTTTATTAGCTAATATCAGATAGAGATACTCAATTAAGTAGATCAGTTTCGATAAAATTACTAACCACAACCATGCTAAACTAGATTGGAACTTGAAAGATCAACTTCATTTCCTCTTTGTAAGTTTCACTTCCATCAATTTAGAATATGAGTTTCAACAAAAAAGAGAACAATGATTTGGAAATAGATCATAATGTGTCATAAATATATCTAACCAAAAGAAAAAAATATCTAAATGTGTAAGGGTAAAATAGGCATGACCTATTTTATCTTGTTTTCACCTTTCTTGGTCAAAGAAGAATTTTAATTTAGTCAATGTTTATTTTAGGTGTTAGATTTTGTTTAGATTATTTTTTGGTAGATTGGTGTATTTTTTGATAGGAAAATCTTTGGAAAATCTTTCAAAAGATTTTGGAGATTTTGGCTATACATGTTTGGTAACTAAATCTCTGCAAATAATTTAGTTATTCCATGTATCATAATTTTGTTATGAAAGATATCTTGCAATATATTTTTGGTAACTAGATTTATGTAAATAAATTAGTTATTCGATGTATCTTAGTTTTACTAGGAAAGATAATCTTGTATGATTTTTTCATTAATCCCTTTCCTAGTAGGAGTTGGTTGTTTTGCCAATTGCTTGCAGAATTCGCAGCTTATAAAAAGATCAGGATGTCGAGCGCTTGAGGAATGCGCCGAGAGCCTATAGAAGAAATCGTCGTATGCCGCGGCGCATGCCGAGAGAGCCTAGAATCGATTCTATTCGTAAAGCAAGTAGGTGATAAAAAGCAGTAAAGCTTGGTGTACGCAGAGAGCATATAGAAGAAATTGTTCGAACCGCTGTACTAATAAGAGAGATTCGATCCGCTTTTTCGTGTGAGCCGAGCTTGATAGAGGAGATTATCACCCCATACACAGAGACCATTCTCGCAGTGCACTTGAACACCTGCCGCCGCTGCCGCCTGCCCTTAAAGCTTCGTGAACACAACCTTGTGTTTCCTCGAAGTTTTTTTCAGGCTTCCCTGTGTTGTTTTTGGAAGTCGCCCTTGTTTTTGAATCTTTCTTCCCACGCTTGTTCTAGTAGTTTATGTGGGTTTTTAGGATCTCCAAGATTCTATATCTTGTGAGATTTTTGTGTTAACTGCTGTTAAGGTTCAAAAAAAGGTTGATTTTAATATATTTTGTTGCCTTGAGGCTTGATCTACAAGTTTGATACTTGTAGATTGTTTTTGTGTTATTTTCGTCCAAAGTCGCTTGGTTTAATATCTCGAAACAAAACTTCCGCTGCTATTTTCTCGTGATACACTTTGAGTTCACATTGTCATTGTCATTGTTGCAACATTCACCGCAACATTGACAATAACATCGCTCATATCGAGAATCCGTGGTGTCGCGCTCTTTCAATTGGTATCGAGCCTTCTCTTGATATCACTAAGAGTCGATTCTCGTTTAAAGACGTGATGGATTCTCAATATGAGAACGTGGTTCGCCCTCCTACTCTCACAAATGCTAATTATTCTATATGGAAAGTCAAGATGCGCATCTTCATCAAATCCATTGATGAAAGAGCGTGGCTTGTTGTTTTAAATGGTTGGAGTCCTCCCAAAGCGTAGATTCGATGGTGATGTTAAGATCACCAAAGAATCTGAGTGGACCAATGATGATAGGAACACGCTTCTTTTAACTCCAAAGCCTTGTCTGCAATTTATAAGGCCTTAGATGCCAATACTTTTAGGGTGATAGCAAATTATGAATCGCTAAAGATGTGTGGGAGGCCCTTCAGACTTTATGTGAAGGACCTGCCATTGTTCGTTCTTCTAAACTAAGAATGCTCACCACTCGCTTGCCTTGAATGTTTGTGATTCGATTCTCGAATGCAGATAGCAATGTGTCACCCGATGTTGCAACATCGAGCAACATTGGGAGAGACATTGAGCGTAAACAGAACGATTTCTTCTGTTTTAATTCCACAATTGCGAGGGGATGATGGTGACACGTATTCGCACTGGCTGAAGGGTACAAGGAGTCGCACAAGGATTGGGAGAAGAGAGCTCACCAAGTTACACTACTTGGGAAAGCAAATGAACTATTAAAAAGGCAAATGAGGATCAAAAGAATGAATGGTGGAGAGTTTGCTAAGAAAGGATGTGGAGATTGAGAAGTTGAAGGAGCAGACTTACTCAAGCAAAAGAGACCATGACCAAGTGGAATTCTAGCAAACAAAAGGTTGATGATCTCCGTCAATTCTCGTAATACTTCTATATCGTATTGGTTTTGTCCCTAAGGTATTTGTGAAAGAGGGAGAAGGAACATCTGGAACCAAATGCACCAATGAAAGTTTTCTCGAAACTATTTTTCTCGTGAAAAACCGAGAGTAAGAAAGAAAAATTATGTTTGTCACCGCCATAAGTTCGGTCACATACAACCCTTTTGTTTTCTCGAAAAGGCCATGTATGAGAATGAAATGAGGCAAGATTTCTTTGAAAAAGCTCATTAGCGTAACCAGATGAAGCAGCCAATCGCGCCGACCAATGCAAAGAACATTGGCGACACATTGGAAGCCTCATTCAAAGACAAATCGAAATTTTTCAAAAATCTCCAACTCAAAGTTTTTAAACAGATGTGGGTTCCTAAAGGTAGTAATGACAAAGGCAAGTCCAAATATTGTGAACCCTTTGATATATGTCTTGGTTCTAAGCAGTCCTATGATGAATCTCCTCCAAAATCTTCAGAACCAAAGATCCGAAACCGAAATCAAGACAAGAACTCCGCATATTCAAAGTTCAGCCAATGTGATTCACAATGTTTCACCCAATGTGTCACCCAATGTTGCAACAATGGGAGCAACATTGACGTAAGATTCGTAAACAGGTCCCGAACTTTCGTAATCAGTCCCGAACATTCAGAAAATCAGTCCAATTTGAATGGTTGCAGCCATGACATTCCTAGTCGTATTCAAAAAACCATCCAATCTCTCAAGTGATAGGTGATATTCATGATGGCATATACACAAGGAGAAGAAGTAAGGTTGAATCTCAAAATTTGCATGATTATCAAAATATTTTTGAGAGAAACCTTAAATCTTTTATGGATGCTTCAAATGATCAAAGATTATGTGTTCACATTGATACGTTAACCTTGTTTTTTGATAACACCTATGCATTTTGCTTAGCACAAAAATCCAGTTCATTATTCTCGAACTAATCACATTAATTTAAGACACCATTTTTTTTAGAGACTTGGTTGATTATGTAAATTGTTTGCATTGAACATGTTGGGACCGAAAATCATCTTGCTGATATATTTGCTAAGTGTCTTGTTTTTTTGAGATTTTTCAATCTTTGGAAATCTCTTGTGTTTTGTGTGCCATATGATTTTACACTTAGTTAATTATTAAAAAAAAAATTAGGCATGATTGCATTTTGTCTTTTGAGGGCACTCTAGATCATGTATGTGTCTCTTGTGGTTGCTTGGGAATTTCATTCAAAATCTGTTGTGTTGTGATTTTTTTTGTTATAATTCTCTCTCTCCAGTTCTTGAGTATGTTTGAAGTCCACAAAGGAAAGAGCTACCTTTTGAAATTTAGGGATGCCGCAATTTATCAAAGTACTATGGAACTTAGGTTCTCATGGGTTGATCTTGAGAAAATTGACTCCCTTAATTGAAAAAGTGTGAAAGCTACCTAACGGAAAAGAGCTACCTATGAACAAGGTTGTGGCACCTTTCTTTTGGGACTATGAATCTTCGGATTTCATGGGTTGATCAAATGCAAAATTGCTTCCCTTGGTAAATAGTGTGAAAGGTTCCTAGTGGCATGTGTTGAATAGCTTGAAATAAAGTAGAGCTATATTCCTAGGGAAATAAAGTACCTATGGATTTTGGTTGTGAAAAATTTATGATCTTGGGAGAGAAATTTGGTTGAGAAAATTAAAAAAAAAAAGAGCAAAATTGAAAATAAAATCACAATTTTGGTGAATGCATCTCCCAATGCAACTACATTAGGAACTACATCTTTTGATCTGGTCTTTATCACTTGTGTGTGATTGCATTTTTTTTCTTTTGCCTAGCTTTTAGTTATCATGTTTTTAGGCATAAAATTTTAGGACATGCATTGTTGGTATGTATATCAGCGTGGTGAAATTTTGTCCTAAACTCAAACTGTGCAAATCAATTTCCAAAAATCTCCATGTTGAAAATTTTTAGTGGATGTCTAATTTTTGTGGGAAACTAAGAGGATTTTGAATCGGATATGATGTGCTCGCTTTTGCTAAGTGGCGTGATCAAATCTTGGTGAACACTTTATTGTGTTTTTCAAAATCTTGGATTTTTAGAGTTCCTAAAAGTTTGTTTATCTCTTTTCCTTTTCGGTCAAATAGGGAGAGAGATCAAGTGTTTCTTGTGATGGTGATGATGATTTCGATTTGTGCTCCTTGCACAAATTCGGGGAGATGAGATTTTTTAACCAATGCAAAGTTAGGTGATTTGATTGGTGTTGAATAAACACTTGTATTTTGATTTGACCGTAAAGGTTCAACAAAGGGGAGATTGTAAGGGTAAAATAGGCTTGACCTATTTTATCTTGTTTTCACCTTTCTTGGTCAAAGAAGAATTTTAATTTAGTCAATGTTTATTTTAGGTGTTAGATTTTGTTTAGATTATTTTTGGTAGATTGGTGTGTTTTTTGATAGGAAAATCTTTGGAAAATCTTTCAAAAGATTTTGAGATTTTGGCTATACATGTTTGGTAACTAAATCTCGCAAATAATTTAGTTATTCCATGTATCATAATTTTGTTATGAAAGATATCTTGCAATATATTTTTGGTAACTAGATTTATGTAAATAAATTAGTTATTCGATGTATCTTAGTTTTACTAGGAAAGATAATCTTGTATGATTTTTTCATTAATCCCTTCCTAGTAGGAGTTGGTTGTTTTGCCAATTGCTTGCAATTCACGCCTTATAAAAGATCGTGATGTCGGCGGTTGAGGAATGCGCCGAGAGCCTATAAGAAATGAAATCGTTAAGTCTTTGTGTGCGCATGCCGAGAGAGCCTAGAATCGATTCTATTCAGAGCGTAGGTGATAAAAGTGCGTAAAGCTTGGTGTACGCAGAGAGCATATAGAAGAAATTGTTCGAATCAGTTGTGTACTAATAAAGAGATTCGATCCGCTTTTGTGAGCCGAGCTTGATAGAGGAGATTATCACCCCATACAGAGACCACCATCGAGCGGACTTGAACACTGCTGCTGCTGTTTAAAGCTTCGAACACGACCTTGTGTTTCTGAAGTTTTGTTTTGTGCTTCGGTCGGTGTGTTGTTTTTGGAAGTCAGTCATTGTTTTTGAATCTTTCTTCCCACGTTTGTTCTAGTAGTTTATGTGGGTTTTTAGGATCTCCAAGATTCTATATCTTGTGAGATTTTTGTGTTAACTGTTAAGGTTCAAAAACAGTGTTGATTTTAATATATTTTGTTGCCTTGAGGCTTGATCTACAAGTTTGATACTTGTAGATTGTTTTTTGTGTTATTTTCTGTCGTCCAAAGTCTGCTTGGTTTAATATCTGAAAACAAAACTTCCGCTGCTATTTTCTGTGATACACTTTGAGTTCACATTGTCATTGTCATTGTTGCAACATTCACTGCAACATTGACAATAACATCGTTCATATCGAGAATCCGTGGTGTCGCGCTCTTTTCAAAATGAATGTGTAAAAGTTTTTTCTTTTTAGATTTATGTTCTAGTTTTAATTTTGTAATTAAGTTTAAGTGTTTGACTTTATGATCGGGCCGGGTCGGGCTTTGGGTTTTTAAGGGGGCCAAAGAGGCCTGACTTTTTGGGCCTTCTAAATTAAGACACAAACCCTTGAAAAGTCGGTGTGTTAGACCGACCTATGGGCCGGCTCAATTTTAACAACTCTACCTATTTGTAATAGCTTAGAAATGAACGAAGAGATTACTGGAGTATCTTTTAAGAGAAACAAAAAAACTGATAAGTATTCTCTAATTCTAATGTAAAGAGAGTTTCTTTTTGTTGGATATCCTGTTTAGAGAGGTTATTTATAAAATTAAACTTAAAATTTTTAAATACTTTTTAACCAAATTACAATATTAATGTGAGATTGTATCTAATTAAAAGACCATTATGAGGTTCCTTTCTAAGTAAAAATATTCAGACGTCTCAAGTAATAAAGTGTATATAAATACGAATATCAATCGCATAGAGAACATAAATATTTTTCACTTCAACTGAGTAGAAAACTAGGGTTAACTAAATATATTTGAGCTAAAATGAAAATAAATTAAAAACAAAAAATGTAAACAAACTAAAAGAAAAAAATTAAATCTACATTAACACGGAGGTGGTTTGGCAACTCAAATCAAGATTAAAAGGTTATGAGTGTGATATTTCTAATCTATTTGATGTCTAAATTAAATCTCTCTTTACCTTTTTTTAACTAATTAAGTCTTGGTAGTCGAGCACACTATATTATTTATTAGGGGCTTTCGCATCTTATAGCAAATCTAAATCTAATTATCACTACTTGCTATGAGTTCTCGTATCTTATAACATAAAAAAAAATACTTGCAAATCAAAACAAGCACCCAATGACTATCTACACACGATCTCCTCTCGGTTTCACGTCACGCAAACAATTATTGTGATTTTCAGAATTAATAGGACAGACTCTCGTATTTTACACTATAGTTATAGTGATCATCTAATGGTTGGCTAAGTTATCAAAGAACATTAAGAGCACACAATAATAACGAAGAGCATGGATAATATTTCAAAAAGAGATATTCTCTTTATTTTTCTACAAATTATGACGATTGTCGAAAACATGAAATTAGTTAACCATGGGCTCTCATATCTTATAACAACCAAAAGTTCCCCTACCTCGCGAATGACTAAGTGAGATTGATCGCATGTCGAACCAAGCTCACAATATCTATCGGTGTGTGTCACAAAAACACCAACTACTAAATTGATTGGTCTGATATGAAAAGTAACTCTTGCGGATCCTAACATTTCTAGAATAATTTAATTAATGATCAATCAATTAAAAGTATTAAGCCAACAGGATAATAACCGAGCATGAATGTATACTACATAAAGAGAGTGATTAAATTAAAATAATAAATCTAACAAATAAAATAATTGCATTCCATAAATTATTTAAGCATATAACTAATTCCACAATTTACAAACTATTCAACCTTAGAAATTATAACAATTATCTCAAAATAAATGTTGGTAGAATTAATCGATGAATGTTGACATCCAAGATTGAAATCACTTGTAAAAACTTTTCTTGACACTTGAATTGATGCTTCAAAGTTCAAACCTTCAAAAATGATCAATTTTTGGTGGGGATGGAGAGTATTTGAGTACTCAACAGGCCAAGGACAAATATGGAATAACAATGGAGTTTAAGGGCTAAAATGGGAAAGAAATAGGCTGATGGGTCATGTTTGGGAGCCGACAACCCAGATGATGGAGACGCGGAATACCCACGGCACGGGTGAAATGGGTCGGCATGTGAGAGAGAGAACGGAAAGGTAGGTAAGATAGGTGAAATTAATGGACCAGGCAGGATCCGGAGCTCAAGGTCTGAGATGTGGGTCTGAAAGGCATGCCAACACATTAATCAAATCTTTCATTAATGGCTTCGGTGCTTCTACTGTTTGAAGAAGGTGAGCCGAAATCCCTATACTGCCAGACTTCTTAAATTGGTCCTCTCGGGTCTGGTAGCGTCCGATAGCCTTATTTTGTCTTAGGATTTTACTTAACTCAACGGACTTTGATCGAATGATTTAAAAATCAACTTTACAACTAGGAATTGTCTCAAACTTTGTATTAAAATCCAAATAAATGCTTGATTATATTCCTCCGTCCCTAAATTATCGTTCTCCTCTCTTTTTTCGTTCGTCCCAAAATAATTATCCAGTTTGAAACTTACCTTTTTAGAACATCATTTTTACCACTTTACCCTTACTTTTTCACTCTACTTTAATTATGGGCCACATACACATGAGTTTTAAATGAAACTACACATTAAACCAATATAAATAATTAAGTCAATTGTTTTTTCTTAAACTGTGCGTTGGGTCAAACAAGACGATTATTGAGTACATGGAAACCTATACCAACGAGCTCTAGCTTTATTGCTCACTTCTTCTAACGAAGAGGTTGAATGTTCAACATAAACATCCCGGACTTACAACTCTTGTAAGAAAGAGATCGGGTGTTCAGCCTCTTTGCATCGTTGTTCGCCTTATCCAAAGGCCCCTCACTTATTTTAACGGAGAGGTCGAGTGTTCAAACTCTACCAAAGGCACTCCGGTATTTAACTACTCTCAAAGCCATTTGTTCGAGAATATATATATATATATATATATATATATATATATATATATATATTAAAGGTTGGAGTGCGGTCTATGTCCCCTCTAACCTTTTTAAAAAAAGTAAGAAAAAATACATGAAAACCTACAATAGGATAAATATACAAATAATAATAATTTCAAGACTTAATTAACTTTAAAATAGTTAAAATAAAAGGAAATTAAAGAGAAAATTTATGAAATCTCGAGCTTATCAATTTTAAACAACTCTAAATCTCTACTATGAATAATTATCAGGTCTCTAGCTAGGTTAGTTGTTCTATCAAATTATATGTTAATTGTTCTTGATATATAGTTATCCTAAATGATTAATAATAAGAGTTATATGTAGCAAAATAAATTATTAACAAAAGTGACGTAAAGATGTTTAAAACATGTTATAATCTTATTTTAATAACGATTTTCATTGAAAATGTGAAGTTGATAGTTAAAAGAAAAGGTTAAACAACATAAAGCAATAAGTTCTGGGGTGCAAAGCTAACGATATTTTTGGGGGAATAAATTACTAAATAAATAGAAGATACTCTTTTCTTTCTAACGAAAAATATATATATACATCATATTCTTCAATCATTGTCTTGTTAGATTGAATATATATACAAATTAAGAAAAAAATAACTGACTAAATATTAGTATATTATGTAGTTTCTTTTAAATTCTTTGTACATTGGCTATTTTTAATTTGGTAAAGAGACGTGAGGGTAAAATTATAAAATTGTTTATCTAAAATGAAAGTTTTAAAACAATGACAATTTTTTTGTGAGAAACGAAAAAAAAAAAAAAAAAAGACAAACACTTATTTAGAAACATAGGGATTATTACATAACTAGTAATTCCTACGTGTGTTGCATGGATACATCGTTTGAAAATTGTATACTTAAATAAAGTTGAATAATGTACCGTAAATATGATTAGTTATACTCAATTAATAAAACTCTAATTTTCACATGGCCCAAAGTTCTCAATTGATTTCATCGGAAGTATTCTTCCTTATTACTAATGCCCCGCAATATGATTAGTTATACTTAATATGGTCCAATCTTAAAAAATGTTGGTTTTTGAAAATATATACACATAAAAATAAATAAGTAAAATTATTTTACTAAGTCGTCGAATATCATATCATTTGTTATATCCAATAAAGGAGGAATTAAAGTAGGGTATAACACTCTTTGAACAGAACCTCCAAGACTTAAATGTTGCGGACCAATATTTTCTACAACATATATTTCATATGACTATTCATTATAAAAACACAAACAAAAAAAGGCATAAATTGCATAATTAATATATGACAACTCAATTGCATAAATCAAACACTTAAAAAATGATACAAAATCACACGCTAATTTCTACATGTCTTACCGGTCTTAATTGACTTCATCATAATCATTCTAACTAATTAGTTATGGATCGCAAATATTATTAGGAAAAAATTGCAAATCAATCCACTCTGGAATGTTTTCAACCGATTTATACATCCATATTTTTTCGAAACTGAAAAAAAAAAAACTTCATGCATGCATCATGATGCATTATTTTGTGCACTGCATTGCATAATTTTGTGCATCACGATGCATGACATGTCTTTTTTTGGTTTCAAAAAAATATCGGAGTGCAAAATGATTGGAAATTAGAAAAATTGTTGGTCGATACTTATTGTGAAACTTTTAACTGCTCCTATGCCAATTTTTTTTTAACCGCTAAAAAGAACTTTCATAAAATATTCTGGAAATGCCCAGTCGACCATGAAACTGAAATCTCAATTGTTAGGGTTATAGTTGTCAAAATTTGGCCCGATCCAATGGGCTGACCTAGCCCACCTAATATTATCCGGGCTGGACTTTAGGTTCTATAGACCCAGTGAAATTTCGAATCGGACCGACTTCAATGATTAGCTCGGTGACCTTTGTCGTGACCAGAAAAATATGTGAAAATAAGTAAAATTGGCATGCCCAAATGGGTTGGCCCATGGGCTACTCCAGCCGGCCCGAAGAAATTTCAGATTGACCGGATTTTATGTTGATTCAATGGGCTTGGTGCGGGCCCGACCCATTGACAACTCTAGTTGAGGGCAACAAAAGAGGGATGCATATAGTGGAACCAGTTTGAATCACGATGTATCGATTTGGATTAGCGATGCATGAATTTAGAATCATGATGCATCGCTATGAAATTAAAATAAACCAGTTTGAATTGCGATGTATCGATTTAGGATCGTGATGCACATTATGAAATGAAAATGATAGTTACACAATTTGAAATCATGAATCGCGATCCAAAATCATATATTGTGATGCACAAATAATAATTAAATACATACTAATAAAGATCTAAAAATTAAAAAATAGGTACATATCTCTAATTTTTAGTTCTGTATTTATCATGTCAAGGACATCATTGACATTGTTTATCTTTTTTAAGTAGAATGAAAAAAAAATATAGGTCTAAATCTATGACCACCGTCTCACCATATCTTGCAGGTAAATTGTTCTTTTCATTAGTATTCGTATCGAAATTTATATAGATCGAACATGTGTCAGTCAAAAAAAATATTATTATCATCTCAAACATGTACTTTTTTGTTTCAAAAATACTTCTTGTGCATCATGATCAAATTTTTTAACATGTTTCACAGATATTAGTTTTCTTATTATAAACTCTATAAATTCTATTATGTTTAATATAACCAACAAAAATACATTTATCGTTTTTTTCATTAAATTTACCTCTTTGGTCACCACCATTGTAGTGAATGTAGCATTTGCACCCAAAAATCTTAAAGTAGGCAATGTTGGGTGTCCTTCCTCTCCATAGCTCATATGGAGTCTTTTCATGGAACTTATTTATGAGAGACATGTTTTGAGTGAAGCAAGCTGTGTTAACAGCCTCTGCCCAAAAATACTTTGGTAGCTTTGCTTCAGCTAGCATTGTCTTACCTGCTTCAATCAACATCATATTCTTCCTTTCAGCAACACCATTTTGTTGAGGTGTTCTGACCGCTGAAAAATTATGATCTATACCATAATCATCACAGTATGTGTTCATGTCAAGATTTTTGAATTTTATACCATTGTCAGATCTTACACTTACGGCTTCACACTCTTTTGAGTTTGAAGATTTTTGAATAAGGAAGCAAGAATACCATAAGTTTCATCCTTAGATTTCATCATTTCAACCCATGTATACCTTGAGTAATCATTAACAACAACCAGGGTATATCTGCTTCCACCTAAGCTTGCAGTAAAAATAGGACCAAATAAATCCATATGCAACAGTTCAAGAATTCTTTTGGTTGAAAGATATGGTTTGGGTTTAAAAGAAGCTTTTGTTATTTTTCCTAAAATACATGCTTTACGTTTTTTATCAGCAAAAAAACTAACTGATCGCAGACCATTCACTAAATTTCCTTTTGAAAATTTAGAAAGATATTTAAAATTTAAATGTGAAAGTCTATTATGCCATAGCTATGAAGTTTTTGAAATATTATTTGCTACTAAACAAATTTGATTACTGCTATTTAAAGCAAGTAATTAAATAGCAAAAATATTTCTTTTCCTTGAGCCAATAAGTAAAAACTTTATTTGTGATGCTGTTTTTGATAAAGCAATGAGTAGTAGAGAATGTGTAGTTCATATCTTTATCACAAAATTGTGAAATACTCAGGATATTATGTTTCAAACCTTACACCAAGGAGACATTGTCAATTTTTACAGATCCTCTGATGATGGATGCATAACCTATTGTTTTTCCTTTAGAATTATCTCCAAAAATGACAAAAGGTCCTTTGGTTGAAATAATGACAGTAAGTAGTTCAACTGACCCAATCATATGTCTAGAGCATCTAATGTCTAATATCCATACATCAGTTGGTTGATCATTTGCCATTAAGCACACATGAAGTATGAATATTCAAATCATGGTACCTGTGAGTGCCCAGTTTTTTAACCTTTCTCCCACTACTGAAAAGCGGGTGGTTTCATAACTTCAAAGTGCGTGAAATACGCTCGGCCTCAATTGTGGACTCAAAATATGTATAACAGACTCACCATTTTTATTTTAAGGATAAATAAAGAAAAATCAAATATACGAGATTATATGGGTTCGGAGGCTAAGTTACGAGTTAGGAGGGAGTTAGGCACCTAACTCGCCCTTTCGGTCTCACAATGGATATTTGGTTATATATATACATATATACATATATATACATATATACACAAAATATATGTATATATATGTATATATATGTATATATGTATATATATATATATATATGCTATAATAACGACTTATTTTTTATGCTATTTATACTAGAAATTTTAATATTATAACGATTTATTTCATCATATATTACTATTTTAAATAGAAATAACAATAACTTTAGGGTACCTACCTCTTGAAGTGTGTGGATCTTATCTCGGACCAACTTCTCTTTTGGGAACCTTTTAGGTGCGCTCGCTCTGTCCTTCAGGGAGATGTAGTCTTTTTCTTGTTGTTGTTATTTTTGTTGCTTTTTGTTGTTGGAATTCAGGCAGCGTGACTGCTTCTTTTAGTTGCTTTTTGCCTCGTGATCCGGGCGGCACAACTACTTGCTTTTGCTTGATTTTTGCTGTTGTCGAGGTTGAAATCGGGCAGAGAAACTGCTTTCTTTTGCTTGATATGTCGTCTGGAATCGGGCAGAGCAATTGCTTGTTTTTGAGTTTTGGAACCGGTGAAATAGGGCGGAAACCTAATTGGGTAACTAGGTTTCACTTTTACGAGAGAGTTTAAGTGTTTAGAGGCGATTTTGGCAGCCTAACGAAGCTTTTGGGTTTGATATGGAAAATATCAGCGTAACAACACTTGTAAAATTTCTCTTCGTAAAATTGTGTTTGGGGCACTGGCCGAAGCCTTGTATTTATAGGCTGGGAGTGAGAATCCTTAACAGCGAGGGAACAGAGCAGATATTTTATCTCCGTGCTTCAACATGTTGTACCTTTCGTTCGAAGGCTTGTACCAAAAGCAAATTGGAGTCGTGAATAGGGCAAATGGGAGCAACCCCATACATACTTGGGTGCAGCTGCTCCCATTTGTTTTTTCGTTCTTCTTTTGGCACTTTACCACCTGATGTTCATCATTTGTTGATTCTTCTGTCCTTTTTCATTTTAAACCCTGTAATTTAACATTCGTTAGTTCTTTTTGATAAGTCTTGATATTTTATGGAATGTTATGAACAGGGGTACGAAATTGGGGTGTCTATAGTACCCTTTATAGTTTTGGGTCCAAAGGGTTAGTTTTCTTTGGTAGCCATACTTACCTTAACTTAGGCAGTTTGACTTTGTCAATAGGTTTAAATCTGAACAAACATTCATGAGACTGATGTCCAAAAGTAGAGCAAATTTTGCATTTGTGATAACTAGTTTTATTAGACATTTAAGGTGACTCCTTTGATTCTTCTTGATTCAGCTTAGAAGTCTTAGCAGCAACAAAATTGATCGGCTTAAATTTGTCAACTGCTTTTCTTATAATTCCTCATCTTCTGACAGTAGATTGATGTTTGTCAACTGTTTTAGGTGCTGACATGTTGTGAGGATTATGAACAGAAGGCTGACAGCTGTCATGGTTCAGCTTATCCTTTTTGTTGAAGGGCTCCTTAAGTTGATTCATATTTTTAGGATATTAAAAAGGTACATCATTGTAAGTTGATCCTTTATTCTTTTTTATCAGAATCTTAGGTTCATCATTTGACTGTCTGATTTCACAGTTTCCATCATTCTTTGAATATCCAAGACCATGTTGGTCTTCATGATCTTTCTGTTTTGACTAATGATGGCCTCAACAGTTGCTTTTGACTTTGAGTAGGTATAAACAACATTGTCAGTTGAACAATCCTTTCCACAAGGTCAGTAATTTGGGTATCTGAGATTTTTGCTTGAATCTCATGCTTTTCATTGATACTTTAAAGTTGCAGCATTTCATTTTGTTGTACTTTATAAAGCTCATTGATCTTTTGAAGCTCACAGTTTTCATTAGAAATTCTTTTAAAGTCAGCAGATAAAGAAATATGAATTTTTAAGGAGTTTTAAACTTGGAATACATTTCTTGCATTTGTTCCAATAGATCATCGACACTTATGTCAATAGGCTTCTCCTCCTACCTTTATGACATTTTGGTTATCTTAATGTCAGCAGTCCTTGGAGAGATTGACTTGACTTTTCTTTCTAGCTGACTTATGATCCCTTGTCCATAAAAACTATTTCCTATTTTCTTAACCACAAACTGATCAGGGTTGATGACCTTTGTCAGCTTAGGGTTTTTAATAGGTGAGTTGGGAGGTTCATCATCAGACTTATTTGAATAGTTGAGACTAGGGCAATCATTTTTTGAATTATACACAGCTTATTCTGCAACAAGACAAAGATTTGCTTCTTCCACAAAATCAGCAGATTCATCTTCGGAATTTGTCTCAATCCATGTTGCTAGATTTTGATCTTCAACAACTAAACCCTTTTGTTTTTCAAAATTTCTAAGAGCTCTTTGGTAATACTCATTTTTTGTATATGGACAGTTTGAAGCAAAATATACAGGTTTTCTACAATTAAAACATAACAAATTTTCTTTCTCCTCCTTTTTTTCATTGTTTTTGAAGTAAGACTTTTGAAAGTTTGAGGAAGAAGGTCTTTGTAAACTTGTGGAAGGTTTTTGAAAACTTGAGGAAGATTTTTCAAAGTTTGAGGAAGGTTTTTGGAAGTTTCTTTTGAAAGATTTAAACTTTCTAAATTGTTTTGCAAAAGCAGCAAATTCATCTTCATCAAAGTCATCATCTGGCAGAGATGTAGAAGTTTTTGGTATATCTTCTTGAGCTTGTAGAGATATACCTTTAAATTTTTTCTCAATCTCTTGAGTTTTGAGAACTTCTTTTTCATAAATCTTTAGATTAGCAACAAGACTACACATATGAGTCTTGTTCAAATCTCTTCCTTCCTTTATGACAGTAACCTTAACATGCCATCTACTTCTCAAGCTACGAAGAAAACACATATTTAAATCTTTCATGCTATATACTTTACCAAGCGAAGAGCATCGATTACTTACCTCAAGGAAGCTATCAAAAGCATTCTTTAAAGATTCTTTTGGATCCTTTTTGAATGCATCAAACTCTTGTATGCAATCATAGAGTTTGTTATCCTTGGTGTTTTGGTCCCCTTCGATGTATTCAACAAAAGCATCCCATATTTATTTGACAATAACACAATCATATATTTGTTTATAGTTTTCATCTGGAACAACACTTGATAGAATGTGAACGGCCCTAACATCCAACCCATCAGTTGTTTTGTCCTCCTCAGCCCTCTCAGATTGAGGTTTGACAATATATTTTTCAACAGCAGCAGCAAGAGGGTTTATATTTTCATCATCTGGATCAGAAGATTTACCAAACTTAGTATTTATTTTCATGGGTTGCATAGGACCACCTCTAACATTCCATCAATCGTTTATCAATGTTGTTCATATATCTTGTAATCTTTTCTTTCCATATATCAAAATGATGTTCATAAAAAATATGTACTTGAGTAACATTGTTTGATTGAAAAGCTTTTGTAGTTTCCATGATCAAACTTTTAAGGCTTCAACTTGGATAATAATAATTTTCAAAAAGTTAGGCTCTGATACAAATTGTAAGTCCAATTGGCAACAAAATAAGGCTAGAGCGTGAATAGCCTTTTTAAAACTTTAGGAGTCGTTTTGAAAAACTTTAAAAGTTGCAGCGGAAAATACAACTTTTGTCTATCAGCTGATGTGGTGTCCGCTGAAGAATTGAGGATTTCTAGCACACTGATACTGTCAGCCGGAAGGAGAAAATTGGTCAGCTAGCCGACACTGTTTGAAAGGTTTTCAAAAGATCACAAGTTATAGAAAATGAATTGAAAAACAATTTATAAAACAAGTAAGTAAACAACTTATGAAACTGACTGGCTGATACTTAAGTAGATTGGAACTTCTTAAGTAATAGAACAGTTTGCAAGAGTTGATGAGTAAAAGACAAGGTAGTTGAAGTGGTTCACAGTATAAACTGTTATGTCCACTACCAAGTTGGTCAAACTTGGATTTTGAAGTGCACTAATATTATTAATAATCTAAGTGATCACTAATGGATCAGTAAACAACAAAGACCGGTATTTAGGGAGTATGATTGAAACTCAATCACACTCGTGGGACAATCAAATGATTCCTTAATTAATATAAAAGAAGTAAGGAATATCTAAACAATAAATGTCAAAACAAGGAACAAGAAATAAATAGAAATCAATGGCTATCTAGCTAATGTTTTGGCTGAGGCACTTTAAAAGAGAATCCTGCTTAAAAGAGTATGAATGCTTCAGGATATATCTTCAAACTTGTGCTTCCAAGGTTTTTATATAGTGTTGCTTGAAATTCAAACCGTTGAAGGCAAGATTTGAATTTGAAATCTAATCAAATCGGATGAGATTGTCCTTTTACAAGATCATAGAGATCTTGTGTGTGGGATATAAAATATGAGATTTTATCTTAGCATAAACAAGGAAAGCATTAGAAATATCATGTTTGAACAAATAAGAAAATAACCGGTTTTAGTTTAGAAATGCAGCCGATAGAAGTAGACAGTTGAAGGGAATTAAGATTTAAAAACTTAGTCCGCGCGCTTCATCGTCAAGAATAATGTTTTCCAACACTTCTTGGGTAGAAAATGATGGAATTACAGATTCACCGATACTATCTCTTCTTGCATCATCTAGAGTTGTTGGATTTCCAATACCCATAGTCGGTTTATAAGAATCGGTGTTTATTGATTTGCTATAGCCAGGTTAAAAAATTCATGTTGCGAATACATGGAAAATTGAGAGTATGAAGGATAAGAAATTTTTGGAACACTTGAAATACCTTGAAATTTTGGATGACGAAAATTTGGTTGAACTTGAAAATTTGGTGGAGCTTGAAAATTTACCGGAACTTGAAAATTTGGTGAAGCTTGAAAATTTGTCGGAACTTGAACATTTGGTGGAGCTAAAAAAAATTGTGGAGCTGGAAAATTTGGAGTAGTTTCGGCATTCGCAGAATTTTCGACATTAAAAAAGTTCAATAAATTTGTAAAAAAATTGTTATTCATAACAAAATAAGTAAAAAGGAGAATTTGTGTAATTTAATAAGAATGAGATAGTATATACGTAATGTGCGTAATGCACGTTTGAAAGAATGTAATGATTTTTTTTTTTGCAAACCTATTTATAGAACTTATAGACAAAAAATGTAATGACAACTGTATGAGGGCGAATCTGACAAAAAATATCGAATTAAGGGACCAAATGAATAGGTTTTAAAAACTAGAACCAAACTAATATTTTCGAAAAAATCGATGGACCAAAATATATATTAATTCTAGAATTAACTAACCCTCCTCGACTATGGGTTCGATTCAAATCACCCCCCTCAACTACTAACTAAAGCAATGTTTCTCTTTCAACTATCATGATTTCCTTAATGTATGCTTTTTGTTTAAACACTGTCATTTAAGTTGATGAAAAAAACTTATTTGAAAATCACGTGACCTATATATTTGTTTTACTACAATACCCTTTTGGAGCTTAAATGGACAATACTACCCCTATTTCCATGGTACCTTCTTTGTAGTCCACATGCTTGCCTTCATCTCTAAACATCTTTTTCTTTGCTAATAACGTAATTTCAATTTTAGATGCATATCGATTATTATGTTGTAAGGGAATCATGGTCATTTTGCCCCTATTGTTAAGTCAAATCATCTAATTAAGCCCCTATCAATTGGGAGGGGGGAATAATTTAAATATGTAGAGGGGAAATTTTGAGCATAACTTATAATTGAAGGGGGTTATTTAGAATTTAGCCAAATTTATATTTCTTTCCCACCGGGTGAAGAGGATTAGAGAATACTCCATAAACCAGATTATTATGAGACAATGATGGATGCGCAATGCGCATATCCGCCGACGGAAAAAGACAAAACCTTGGATTGTGACAAATCATATACTCCCATTATCATCAGGTACGAGATTAATATAACTAATTAATTAATTAATTCAATTAATCCTATATTATTAATGCAGGTCAATTAATTATCATATCCTACTAGTACTAGGTAACATAAACAGTGACTACACATGCTGTCCATTAGTGTGTTCAAGTTTTGAGCAAACTTTATCCGGCAGAATTGCTATTTATTAAAATTGTAATTTGATAATTAATTAAGATATGATAAGAAAATTAGTTTCTACAAATTAGCAAAGACGAGAATATTAGAGCATGAACAACAAAGCTCCTTACTTGAGGAGCTGAAGCTTAATTTTTTTCTATTTTATTATAAAAATGTCATTAAGGTCTCCAACAAAAATATTCTTCTAAATGCACAAACTCCGATACTTTTACATACTCAATAATTTTTATCTCCATTAATTTAATATTTTTATATCTTACTTATATCAACCAATAATTTTGTTTATACAATTTTATTCGACTTCACTTCGCGCCACGCCACTACTATCTGAATTTTGAACCGTTTCAACATTGGTCGTCCACCACTTTGATATCTTTCGAATGACTCGTCAAACTTTCATTAAGGTGAAATGTTTTCTTTCATCAACTTGATAGATAATATGTGTCTTGTTAATGACATCGTCATCATTTCACTCACTTGCTTTGGTAGATAAGACAAGGGGTGAACAACCCAGCCCATGAGCCCGTACAACCCGCTATGCCTGTGTGCGCCCAGCCCAAAGTGCCCGTGCCCACGGATTGATACATAGTGCTAGGCTTTAGAGATGTTAGATGCTCGCAAGCTCGGGTACACCTGGGCTTTCAAGTTCTAATGCTCATCTAAGCCCGGCCCGATCCATCAAAACATTAAGTTTTTAAATTTTAAATATATTATAATTATATCATTACTCTATTAGTGTCCATTAGTATTAGTCTATTAGATATATCATATATAAAATTATATATAAACAAAATCACAAATTAGTGATATACCAATAGGTCAAATACAAAAAGCCAAAACTCAAAAGAGAAAGTAAAAGTGTGAAACCCTAAATCAAATTGACTGCTAGTCAGCTGCCTTCGGTTCTTCAGCACCTTGACGGAATCGTGACCCTTCGGCAGAATTGTGACTTCCCATTCCCAGTTCTCACTTCACCGCTAGGCCCGCTACCCACCCGATATTTTTTTCTCTTTGCGAGACATTGCAGATCTTGTTATCTGGTGTTCATGTAAGTTTGTTTTGATTTGAGTTTGTTCTGATGTGAGTTTGTTTTTTTGCTTCTTTATTGAAAATAGCATCTGGGTTTCAAATTTTAGGTGTTCATGATGTTGGCAAAACACACAAAGCCACCCAACTTTGGACCATATTGCAATCCCCAGAAAGTTTGGTTCATCTATTTTGGCCACCCTACTTTAGTTACATTTGCAAGCCGCCCCATTTTTTGGATGGCCGTTAGATTTCGCCGTTAAATCATGTTAAATGTCTATTTTACCCCTGTAAATATCAATAAAAGAATAATTATTTTTAAAAAGGGGTCAAATTGTAAATAATACAATTTGGGGGTTAAAGATCCGTCATCTTCATCTCTCTCTTTCTCTCACACAAACCCGGATCGATATGTTCCTCATCTCGCTCTCTCACTTTCTCTCTCAAATCCCACCATAACCTCCGTTGCTCCCTCCTTCGCCGCCGATCTCGCCAACCGGGTATTGGTTACTTGGCTCGATCCATCCGACCATGACCCCACCCAACGGAACCCCATCTCACCTCTTTCTCTCAAATCCCACCCATAACCTCCGCTTCTTGTCCTCCTTCGCCGCCGATCCCGCCAGCGGATACGTTCGCGCTACCCATAACCACTACCGAGAACCTCCTTAATCTATTCGCCGCCTCAACGATCTAGATGAAGTAGTCGTAATTTCGCGCCAGGTAAAAATAAAGGTTACTGGATTTGTGACGTTTAAGCACATTGATGGTGATTTTTGTCCTTGAAGGAGTCGAGCAAGAAAATTGACGATTCGAATACTCACGCGGCTTGCTTCATTTGGGATTACGACGTCCCAGTGAATTCGCAGCGGTGGTGGAATCAAGGAAGATTTATGTTGCAAATGTGTCGCACGATATGTCGAGGGAGAAATTGTTTTTCATCTTACGGTGAGGTGGAGGCCGTTAGGGTTTGATAAAGCGACGGGAAGTCGAAGGTGTGAGATTAGTGTGGTGGTGGAATTTGGGGGTTAGGGTTTTGTTGGAAGGGAGAGAGAGAGACGAGCAGAGATGAAGATGAACCGCTAATTCGGTGTTTGTGCGAGAGAGATGTGTGTGTGAGATCGTGTTTGTGAGATCTGTTTGAGAGAGATGTGTGTGTGTGTGTGTGAGATCTCGTGAAGCTAATGCCGGATCCAAAAGATCGTGTTTGTGTGTAAGAGATGAAGATGAGCAGATCCAAAACACAAAATTATATTATTTACATTTTCACCCCTTTTAAATATAATTGTTCTATTATTGATATTTACGAGGGGTAAAATAGACATTTAACATGATTTAACGGCGAAATCTAACGGCCATCCAAAAAATGGGGCGCTTGCAAATGTAACCAAAGTAGGGTGGCCAAAATAGATGAACCAAACTTTCGTGGCGGATTGCAATATGGTCCAAAGTTGGGTGGCTCGTTTGTGTGTTTTGCCTTCATGATGTTTGATTAAAGGTTAATTGTCATTTGTGTGTTGAGTTTGCAAGTCAAATGAATGATTTCAAGGTTTTTGATCATATATAGTTTTGTTTGAAAGCTAATGAAATAATGAAAATACTTTGTATTAGTTGAATTTTGGTTCTTCATAGTTCTGTTACATTGTAGACAATCGAATGAACAGAAGGGGGGGGGGGCAATCAATGCCATTAGTCTATTATATAATTATATAATACATAATGCAATTTTTGTGCATTGTCATTGTTTGAATTTTGAGGAACTAGGTGAGTACTGACTGAGTAGGTGTCATGGCATGGTTCAGGTTTTACGACCAAGACTTTTAAAATTATATTGTGTAATTTTAAAAACATGAAAATCAATCGGAGAGCCCATCTAAGCCCGTGCTCGCCCGTGCCCATTCACTGATGCTCGTGGGATTATCTACGGTATTGGGCTTTTTAAAATGATGTCCGCTGCCATATGGGCCTATACTGGGCATTACCAATGCCCGCGGACTTAGGGCTCGTGCACACCATGGTTTAAGGCTCTTGAGAATTTTGGAGCTGTCCTTAACATTTTTCTAAAATGATTTTTACATTTATATGAATTTCGGTTAAGACCCTCATCATTATGTGTATTGTAACAATCTGTAACTTTTTGCCAAAATTGGGTAGAAGTTTGGTTTGTACCGACATAAATATCGGTAATCACATTCTCCCAAGATTTACACAGATTTTTAGTCTCGTTTGTGGACCATGTTACTCTTCTTATTGATTTTCCACTTTGAGGAGTATTTTCATCAACCACCAAGACATCCCCATCTCCCTGTTCATCATTAACTTGTTCTGGGTGTGTTGAAAAATGAGGCAAATTTGAAAGTGGGAGACTACCTCGAACGTATTCATATGTAGAACTTACTCCCATAGGGAAATACCCTTGGTTGAACTGTAATTATTGCGGCATATGATAAAATGAGGCAAATGATTGTTGCGGCATATTCGAAAATGTATGAAAATTTCCAAATTGTTGTGGATTTTGAAAAATGTTCATACCTCCGATATTTGAAAAAATTTGGAATTATTGTGTTGAAGGCTGATTTTCGAAATCAAAAATATTATGATAGGATGATGCTTGGTTTTGTGAAGTTGGTTGGGGAATTTGACTAACAGAGTGTTGATTTGGCGTAAATGAACGTAAATTATCTTCTATTTCAGTAAATTTTTTAAGAGATGAATAGGTGAAGCCTTTGATTAAGTTCTAAATCAGTAAAAATAACAATACTACAATAATAACATTAATTGACTACTAAATAATGATAATACTGATAATAACAATAATAATAACAACAATACTACTTAAATAAGAACAATAAACAATATCAATGGAAATAGTAATAGTAATGACACTAATATTAATATCTAATAGCAATACTAATAATAAAATGTTATCTTACCTAGTAAATAATTATAAATTACTTAACAAGTAAATAAATACTAATATCTAAATATATAATAGCAATATTAAATAGTATTAAAAATCAAATTTATAGAGATGGAAGAGAGAAAATGGGCTAGAAACTTGAAAAAATCGTAGAAATTTTTCAGATATCCAAATCAAACAAACCAAGTGTATTAATTTATAAGTAAAATTATGTACTTTAATACAACAAAAATGTTTTTTATGACTGAAAATTGGTCAAGAAAGGTTGTGGTGGAAAAATAATTTGGGCCACCAGATTTTTGACACTTGTAAAGTGGTAGGACAAAGTGCAGGAGGCTGCTTTGTATTTCTCAGAAGCCACATCCCAAAACAACATTGTTTCCTTGCTGCATGGTTAAAAAAAAATCTCAGGCGCAGGAGCTTCTTTGGCTCTTTTTTTTTTTTAAATATGCTTTTTATTTATTTATTTATTTTAATGCCTTGAAAGGCTACAATTATATATATATGATGCCTTTAGAGTGGCTCGAACAAATGGTGCCTCTGGTGAGGCTTTGAACACCCGACCTCTCGGTTGAGAGTAGTTAAGTCCCAGGGTGCCTCTGGTAAGGCTTGAATACTCAACCTCTCCGTTAAGATAAGTGAGTAGCTAAATGGGGCCTTTGGATAAGGCTTTAAAAACAACAATGCCTCTGAAGAGGCTTGAACACCCGACCTCTCTACTGAGAGTTGTAAAATCCAGGGTGTCTCTAGTGAGACTCGAACACCCAACCTCTCCGTTAAGAGAAGTGAGCAATACCATTTGAGCTAGAGCTCGTTGGTTCTTTGGCTCTTTAATTCACTTTTGTTTGGCCAAGCAATTACCAAGCTCCCTTATTGATTTCAAAAATCTCTCAAGCACTCCAAGCTCCCACTTGGGGAACCCTTGTTGTATTGGCTCTTATGCTTTTGTAATAGAGTGGCGCTATATAGCCCCCCCTCCTAATGTTATAAGTTGACCCCCCCCCCAAACCCCAAATTCCTAACTTACCATTCCATTCATCCAAACTCACCCCCCATTCACAGCCTCCTCCCTTTCCACCCCCCTCATTCTCCCTTCCTCCTCACCGCCTCCTCCCACCCCCCACACGCCTTTGTTCCTCCCCCAATCTACTGCTTCTTCCCTCCCTTCCATCACCACCTCCTCCCCCTCCCCTCATCACAATATATTCCTTCCATCACCAGCACCAACAACCCAGTACAAAGCTCACACCTCCAAGCACCTCCTTTCTTCCTCGTTTCCCCCTCTCTTAAAAAAAATTTAATTAAAGGTTTGTTCGGCCCTGGCTATCCGAACAACATTATTCTGTTCGGCCCTGGTCGACCGAACAACCTTACTACCGAACAAAACAAGGTTGTTTGAATAGCTAGGGCCGAACAAACCTTTGATTTATTTTATTTTATTTTTTAAAAGAGGGGGGAGACGGGGAAGAAAGGAGGCGGAGACGGGACTGTGACAGGAGACTGATGCTCACTGGCTAGGCGGGAATGGATGAGAGAGGGTAAGTTAAAGGATGTAGGGAGGGATGCAATGGGAAAGGGGAGGTTGTGTTAGATGGAGTATACTTTGATGGGGGAAGGGGAAGGAGGTGGTGATGGAAGGGGAGGGAAGAAGCAATTAATTGGGGGAGGGAGGACACGATGGCGGGGGAGGGAGGAGAATGTAAAGGGGGTGAGTTTGGATTAAGGGAAGGGTAACTTAGGAATTTTGAGTTTTTGGAGGGTCAACTTATAGCATTGGGGGGCTATATAGCGCCACTCTTTGTAATAACCCCAACCAGGAAGAGTACTGCCCAAGTCCTAACTAGAAGTGGGAAACGGGCACATATGAGCGGATACAAGCAACGCCCATGTGGCGGTGAGCGTAAATGTACGGATAAGTAAATGCCCAATTCAAAATACGGGCATAAATGAGCGGGCTATGAATAGGGGACGCCCATTTAACTATTAACATAAAATTATTACATAAAATAAACATTACAAAAATTCTTACTCTTCCTTTTTCTTATTTATATATTCAACAATGATAATATTAAATAATTAATGGCCAGAGAAGTCATTGAAATCCTTAAATCTCACTTCATCAAATCAAATGGACATGAACACAAATTGCTACGCAGAATCCAAAGTTTAGGAAAGGAAATGATTCTTGGTGTATATAAGTTATTTTATTTCCTTGGCATTATTTTTAGTAGACTAGGCTAGCAAGAATGACTCTAAATTGGATTCCCAAAATTTCACATGCTATCAGGAAGATGAGCGGCCAGTCTAACCCACACCCGTCATCATCAAAGGCCTTGTGGGACGCCTTCAATGAAAGGTACATTAATTTAGTTAGATGTTGGGCATGTCACATGTGTTTATTTTATAAGTCGTCACCCTTTATCACTAGGTATAAGTACAAATATGCCGGTCTTTTGGTGTCGTGGCATTACAAATAGTATTAGAGCATATCTCGACCAAAAATATATTAACTAGTTGACTTAGTTTCTTATTAGATCAGGCGTAACAGACCGAGCTTTCCAGCCCAAAGCATTATAGTTTTATTCAACTACACAAATGACTATATTTTCTAATCATTTTAATTCTTAAAGAATATGCTTGTTATTAGTTATTAGAACCAAAATAGCTTATTTAACTATCGAATTATTAATAATAAAACACTAAAAACATATACCACTTTTTTGGTTGTTAGTCAAAAACCATTATCCATATCTTTATAAATTTTGAGTCATAAAGTTTCAATCTTGCACTTGATTTCAAAGGTTGGAAGGTTTTTCACGTCTAGAATTCAGTCTGTTTTGAATTTTGATTTGCATCAATTTGGACAAGAATTTCAATTTTTTCATACATTTACACAAAATTGTGGGTCGATCCATAATGTGAAATGGGGGCTAATAAAAATTCATTATTCATAATTCAATTGATTTTGATTTAGAACAAGAGTCCATAGTGTGGAGGTTTTACTTTGCCTTTTTTGTTTTTTTAAGAAAAAGTGGGTCGGTCTGCTTTCATAAATTTTAATAAGAAAAAGTCACTTTTGAGGTGAAAAGACGATTTTATCATTAATTAATGAACCTGACACGTGCTAAAGATCACTTACCCTACGCATCACGATGTATCAATTTGTCAATTGGAATAAGTCAATTCGTCCATCGCGATGAGCATCACTCAGACAAAATGGAACGAATTTCAATTGCGATACATCAATTTGGAATCGCAATGCATCGAATGTTGCAACGAAGAAGACATTTATGGAAATCATAACTGAATTCAATTTAAAAGAGATTTTTACGAAAAATCAATCAATCAATCAATCAATCAATATTTAATTTATTTGATATCTAACTTAATTACAATATCTAGCAAAAACAAAGAAACTGGCTACATATTTTTGAAAATCATTCAATCAATATTCATATTCAATCTATTTGATTCCTACCTTTATTACAATATCAAGCAATTTAAGGAAATTCAACTACATATTTAGGGAAGTCAATCAACCAATTTATGAATGATTCATAACTTAATTACAATATTAACGAGAATATGAAAACTTTTACTATATACATACAATGAACCAAGTCAATATACAAAATAAGGAAGATGGCATAATTACTCGTTTACAAATGTAATCACGATGCATGATTTTTTGCCTCGCGATGAATGATTTGTGTATTACGCTGCATGATTTTGTCTGACTAAGTGACTCTCATGTATGTTTTCCATATATTAAGAGTATCCTAGTTTTTTCGCTCCCAAAAGTGTATTTTTTTCGATTAAAAAAATATATGGTAATATAGTGGTTAAAAATTATTCAAAGTGGACCAGCCAGAATTTCACCGTTTTTTCTTTAAACAAAATTTTAGTATGTCGAAAATATCTTGCACCGAGGATGAG
This sequence comes from Codonopsis lanceolata, assembly GCA_013146195.2. NCBI lineage: Eukaryota > Viridiplantae > Streptophyta > Magnoliopsida > Asterales > Campanulaceae > Codonopsis > Codonopsis lanceolata. Next base: position 57,353 of record JABEVN020000102.1, on the reverse strand, counting down.
CTTAGTCTGGTTCAGTCTAGTTTTCTGGGAAAAAAAAAAACCAGAACCAGACCAAGGCGATTCTCAAAAATTTAGAACTGGAATATGTATGAGAACCAAAACATTGGTCCGGTACAGAACCAATCAAAGATGTATGAGAATCAGGACCGGACTAATACTATGATTTTTTACTTTTTAAATGTTTAATACAAATACATAATAAAAATTTTAAGAATGAAACATCATTAAAAAAATTAAAAAACATTCGATAAAAGTACATTCAACAATTAAAAATGTCAAACTCATAAACTCATAGCATAACAAACCGGTGGAAACAAAATAATCAAAGAGTACCAATTAAAAAGTAGAACAAAGAAAATATTAGTATTATATATATATATATATATATATATATATATATATATATATATATATATATATATATATATATATATATATATAAAATAAATAAATAAGCAACATATTGGGTTGGTTTGGTCCGATTCCGTGTTTTTTTAGTTCGAGAACCAGGACCAACCCAAATGTTCAATTTTATGAAAATTCAGATCCAGGACCAAACCAAAGTATTGGTCTGGTCCAATTTTGATTGGTTCGATCCGATTCCGAAAAAATCCTGCACACCCCTACCGGGAAAGCAGACAATCATGCCCAAACCCTTTTAGGGGGAAAAGTTAAAAATTGGAAATTTTGCGAGTCGGTTTCCTTTTCCAAACTATTAATCGCTGAAGTACCTCGAGTTTTTTCAACCGCTAAAATTTATTTTCGTGAAATCGTTTTTAAAATGCTCGTGGAAGAGAAATAAGAGCAACATGTCGCAGGTATGAAGAGCGAAGAGCGTGGGAAGCTAGGGTGGTGATGTTCTTCTTTATCTTGAATTTGATTACTCCACCACCCTAACTTCTCACTCTCTTTCTTCTTCTTCTTCTTCTCCTTCTTCGATCTCTTTCGCTTCTCCTTCTTCGATCTCTTTCTCGCTTCTCCTTCTACGGTCTCTTTCTTCTTCTCCTTCTTCTCCTCCTCCTTCTTCTTCTTCTCCTCCTCCTTCTTCTCTTCTTCCTTATTATCCTACTTCTTTTTATTTCATTGTATTTTTTTGTTTGATTCAAAATAGATTCACTTTGTGTGTTGTGTTGTTATGCATGTAACATATTCAGTTAAATCCCCAAAAAGAAATTTGTTCATTATTGGACACCATTTTTTATTAGGGATGCTTCAATATTGAATCACGTTGTATCATTTGTACTTCGTAATGCATCGATTCAGATTTTGGATGCAGGAAAGATGAATCAAATTGAATAATTTGTTAATTGTGTACAAGAAAGAAGGGATATAACGGTCTGATTCATTATAATTTTGCAGTGTGATGCATTAATAGGGTGCTTGACTTGGTGCAGCGTAATGCATAAATTAGATTAAGCCATTTAAATTGAAGGATCGTGGTGCATAAATTTGGTGCAGCGTGATGCAGAATTGAATTAGGTAATTTAAATTTATGCATTGCGGTGTAAAAATTGATGTAGTGCGATGCACTGAATAAGTGATCCGTAGCGCCTCTTCGTTTTAGCAAGGGTATTGTAGGTTTTCGCTCTCAAAAGTGTTTTTGAAAATTGTTCAAAGTGGACTGGCCCAAATTTCACCCTTGAAAATTCTGTTATTTTGCCTTGAAAGATACGGCGTCAGCTCTACAGCCACAACTATTGAAACATTATTTAGTTGGGCTGTTATTTGAAAGCCAACCCAATAGTATGTGCCAGGCTAGCAAGGCTTATCTTGTTTGGATGTTTTTGTTTAAGCCTTTTAAGTAAACCCAAATATCAGCACTCACATTCCCCATGCAATTTGGGCTGACACGTGAAAAATCTGGGATTTACAAGTGAAAAGTAAATTGAGAAATTGTTGGCCGATTCACTTTCTCAAGTTTATAACCCCTTCAATCTTGTAATTTTTTTCAGTCGTTGAAATCAAGTTTCTTAAAATTGTTCCTAAAATGCCCGTGTAAGAGAAATAACGGCTAGAATTCGCACAAATGAAGAGAAAGAGGGTGGTGAAGAACACTTGTCTGTTTCACATTAAATTCAATTAATCGACTACCTAACTTTCCACACTCTTCTTCTTCGTTTGATTCAAAATAGATTTAGCATGTAAGTTGTTTGATAAAATGTCTAAATAGATTTTTTTTATTTTTTTAGTTGTTGAACAATCTTTTTTCAACCTGGATCAATCAATTTTGAATCACGTTGCATCATTTTATCAAATCGTGATGAATTGATTTGGATTTGGGATGCAGGAAAGATGCATAGATTTGAAACCATTTGTTGATTGTGTTAAGAAAAAATGGACATGAAGGTCTGGTTCATTAAACTTGTAGTGTGATACATCAATTGGGTGTTTGCCTTGTTGTAGCGTGTTGGATTAAGTTATTAAAATTGATGCAGCGATGCATGAATTTGATGCGCACGATGCATAATTGGATTATGTAATTTTAACTAATGCATTGCTATGCAAAAATTAGATCAGGTAATTTTAATTGATGCATCGTGGTGTGTGAGTTGGATTAGGTAATTTCAATTGATGTATCGCGATGCATAAATTGATGCAGCGTGTATGTATGCGATCGGTAGCGTGTCTTAAAGGGTATCGTTATTTTTTCGTCTCCAAAAATAATTTTTTCGATTAAAAAAAACGTAATGTAGCTATTAAAAACTTATGAGAGTGGACTAACCCGAATTTACCCCAAGTCAAATGAATCATGAATCTTAGTCCCGGTGGATCACAATACGATACAATTCCAAAGAAATGCACTATGAAGATCTATTTGTCCGTTGAATGCAAAATAATAAAATGTAAAAAATAAGCTCAAAAATATTCCACCATTTGTTCCTATATTATTATCTTATTTGATTGGTTATACAAATTAAAAAGTAATAATTGATTTTATTATAAATATTAATATAATATACGATTGCTTTTAAAGCTAATATGCAGTTGCTTTTAAAGCTCATGTGCATTTGACCCTCGATTAAGATTAAAATGATGGTAAAATGTTAAAAGTATTATTGAAACGGGATAAATTTTATTTTTCCTTTCCTTTTTAAAAAAAGGTTATACTTTATAAGTTGGCATATCTTACAAACGTATGTAAATACACATGTTCATGAGAAAAGGTTGTTTTCTACTTTTAAGATAATAAAAATGATTGGATTCAAATTTTATACTACTATAAATTAGCTAATAGTCTTTTATATATATATATATATATATATATATATATATATATATATATATATATATATATATATATATATATATATATATATATATAGAGAGAGAGAGAGAGAAGTGAATAATCAAATATACTTGTATATAATAATAACAATTATATATTTTTTAAATATGAGACTTAATCATTTAATTATTTTGACAAAAAGAAGTCGTTAAAAACCAAAAACTTGTTATTATTGTTACTCTCAAAGTTCTTACGACAAACTTTTCTTAAATTAGTTGATACGTGATAGTTTTAGACTAATCATCGATTTTATGTTCAAGATACGGGAATGTAGCTACTTCAAGCTTAGTAGTAAGAGTTTTACCCTTTTGTGGTTCTATTCATTAAAATTTGGTAGGGAGAGTCTTACCGTCGTTGTAAAAGTTTACAACCCTTGTGATCCACCCATGGGTTTAGTCTTCGACATTCGAGTAGGAAAAAAAAAAGGTGTTTGACAAGCCACATATATTAACAAAAGTATTAACTCAATTATAAATATTTGTATAAAATTAGTAAAAACTTAGATATTAATGTCTTTTATAGTGGGATCTATCTATCCTACTTTTGCTTGCCAAATGAAGACGGGGCATAATACCACACTTTAGTTGAAGGCGACTAATATTCAGATATGCGACATGATTATAGTTAATTAAGCCAAAGTTAAAGCAATAAAGAAAAGAATATATCAAAGTATAAGCACTAGGGTTAGTGGAGAATGTGTATCTAAGTACTCAATTAACCCCTGCAATTATAGTAAATTATCTTACTTAGTACTATAACGAACCTTTATTGTTTATATAATCAATATAAATTTATGTCAAATTTATATTATAGTATATTAAAGTTGGAGAGGACGACTCTAATAGTGATACATCACTCAATTTTTGATATTGTCGAATTATCAAACATCTATATCCCTCGACTTGATACTTTTCATTTTCTAGTCAATAGCTAAAAATAATAATTAAAAATAGGTAATATGATATTTTGATATTAATCATTTACTATTAATTAAAGGAATTTCGTCTCCCCTTTGTATTCCAATCATCCATCAATATATACATGTCAAAATGCCGTGAGACTAGCAGTCTCATTCCGGAATTATAGGATCTAATCTTTTATATAATCTCCTAATATAACTATGATATCTACCTACCATATTGGATGAGATACATTGACATATTTACATACATATCCATATTCTATCATATCATATCTTCCAACCATACTGGATGAGATACATTTATATATTTACATACATATCCATATTCTATCAGTCCCCAGTCAAAGCGGGAGGAGGCCGTATGTTGAGACTGTCCCGAAAATCATTAAAAAGCACACGTAGAAGCCCCTTTGTGAAAATATCAGCTAACTGGTAACGAGACGGAACATGAAGCACACGAACCTCTCCTTTCTCCACCTTTTCACGAACAAAAAGAATATCTAGCTCAATATGTTTGGTTCGTTGGTGTTGTACTGGATTGCCGGATAGGTATATAGCACTAACATTATCACAATAGACTAACGTAGCTTTCGAAAGAGGGACTTGAATCTCAAGCAATAGGTTCCGAAGCCAACATGATTCAGCAACTGCATTAGCCACTCCTCGATACTCCGCCTCGGCACTAGAACGAGACAAAGTAGGATGTCGCTTGGCAGACCAAGACACCAAATTATCACCCAAAAACAAGCAATAACCCGAAGTAGAACGACGGGTATCGGGGCATCCTCCCCAATCGGCATCAATGTACGCCATAAGTGAGGTACAAGGAGACTTTGAAAGATGTAAACCAAGATGAAGAGTCCCTCGAATATACCGTAGAATACGCTTGAGTGTAGTCATATGTTCCTGTCGTGGGTCATGCATATGCAAACAAATTTGCTACACCACATAACTAATATCGGGCCGTGTAAATGTTAAATACTGTAAGGCCCCAGCCAGACTATGATAAAAAGTGGGATCTTCATAGGGTGAACCGGTCGAGCCACTGAGCTTGGCATTGGTGTCGACCAGAGTCAAGGATGGCTTGCAAGAAAGCATTCCGGCCCTATTTAGAATATCTTCGGCATATGTACTTTGACACAAAAATAGTCCCAGGAAGTATGCGTCCACGATGCCCAAAAATAATTTAAGGGCCCAAGGTCCTTCATGGCAAATTCGGATGCCAAGGTAGACATAATGGAGATCCAGGAGCCTTTCGGAAGAGGTAGTAAGAATTATATCATCAACATATAATAATAAATATGCCATATCCGGCCCTTGGAGTAGACGAATAATGAATGATCGGATCGACTATGACTAAATCCCATAGAGAACACAAAATCTGCAAATCGCTTATACCGGGCCGGGAGCTTGTTTGAGGCCATATAGAGATTTCTTCAATAAGCGACATAGTCGGGATGAGTCGATCACGAAAACCCATAGGTTGGTGCATATACACCGTCTCTGTAAATCCCCATGGAGAAAGGCATTTTTAACATCCGGTGATGTATAGACCAAGATTTAGAAAGGACCAAACCGAGTGCAGTGCGTATTGTGGTGGCTTGACTACCGGATGAATGTCTCGTATAATCCACACCAACTTGTTGAGACACGCCATCACCTACAAGACGGGCCTTATACCTCTCAAAAGATCCGTCATAATGCTTTTTATGAGAGAAAATCCACATGCATCTAATAATATTCACATTTGAAGGACGGGGAACAAGTTCCCACGTCTTATTTTTAACTAGAGCATCAAATTCATCTACCATAGCCGCCTTCCAATTCGGCCTGACAACGCAGTGAGGATTTTTTGGAATTGGAGAAGGAGAAGTGGAGGAAAATAGGTTGAACTGCGCTTGGGTTTGACAATCCCATTCATACTCCGTGTGGTCATGGATGGGTGGGTCGAGAGACAGAGGTTAGAATTTGGGAGGACCCAACAGTGAGAGTTAGAAGTGGGGTGACTAGAAGGAGGTGCAGGTCGGTTTGGTTGAGAAGAAGATGGGCGTGTGGAGAAGAAGGCTCAATCGCAGAGCCGACGCAGAGAGGGAGTATTTGGGTTAGGCTGCTGGGCTAGTGGGGCTGGGGATAGGATTGGGCCGAGTAGGCGTAGATGGTGGTTGGGTGGAGAAGGCACCCGGCTATGAAATAGTGGATTTATCGGTCCAGAAAGAGTAGTCTCGAATTTCGGTGGGAAGAGTTTGAGGTGAAGCAAATGGAAATATTGTTTCATCAAACATCACATGTCGAGAAATGATAATTTTATGAGTTGTAAGGTCATAGCACTTGTACCCCGATGGTTTGGTGGATACCCCAAAAAACACATGGATTGGACCGAGTGTGCGGTTTATGAATAGTGGAGGAAGGGATTAATGGAAAACACAAACACCCAAATACTGTAAATGAGGGTAGGACGGATTACGTCGATAAAGTACTTGTGTGGGAGAGGATTGACCAAGACCTTTAATGGGGATTATGTTAAGGAGGTACGTAGCCATAGCTAAAGCATGATGCCAAAAGAAGAGGGCATCGAGGAATGAGCAAGAAGGGTGCGAGCGAGATTATTAATTGTCCTAATTTTTCGTTCTTCTCATTCTATGAAGAAGTGTAAGGACATGAGAATCGAAAACTCATACCATATAGACGGAAGAACATGTGGAATTGTTTATTGTCAAATTCTCGTCCGTTATCACACTGAAAACACTTTATCATCCTCTCAAATTGAGTGGAGACATATTTGCTAAAAGATAAAAATAGTTCCGAACACGAGATTTCTTACCAATGGGAAAGGTCCACGAGAAAATTTGTATAGTCATCCAAAAACAAGAGATAATATTTATGTCTGAAGAGCTCAAAATGGGAGAGGACCACAAATCACTATGCACAATATCAAATGGTAAAACAATGGATGACATAGAAGGAAAAAATGGTAACGACATGTTTACCAAAAATGCAAGAAGCACAAACACCATTCAAATGATAATCCTTACACGGAATTAAATTGTTCTTGCAAAGGGAGCGAAAACAGAGCTCCCGGATGACCTAATCTATTATGCCATAAACGAGGACAAAAAAAGAAAAGTAGATGGAAAAGTAGTGGAAGAGCCGGAATTGTTGGTGACGGGATAAAGATCGCCGGTGCTATTACATCTCATTAAGCTGGACCCCGTTCGAATATCCTTTACGAGAAAAACCAAACGAATCAAATTCAATACTCACATGATTATCGGTTGTAAAGCGACTAACGAAATCAAATTTTTAACCAATTTAGGTGCATGAAGGACATTAGAGAGTTTAAGAGGTGGAAAGGGAGGGAAAGAGTTTGTTGTCCGTACCCAATAATTGGAATAGTATTACCATCACCGACAGTAATAGATTTATTTCTAGTGCTCAAATCAAAATAAGGCGTGAGATTACGAAGAGCCCGTCATATGTGAAGTAGCGTCGGTGTCCATGTAAAGGTTATCGTCGGGAACATGCAACGACATGGTATGCATTTTCGTCTCAATATCTGTCGGTACATATGATGAAGAGGAGGATCCAGTCCATGAACATTGTAAGCTTGGATGGTCTTGGGCCTAACACTCCATTTGGGCTAGGTGTAGAAGGGACGAGCCCAACCGGTAGTGGGAAATGGGCATGGCGAAGAGGCCCAATCTTTGCGTTGTGGATTCCACGCCGGCCGATAAGGCCACCAAGGTAGTTGTTGCCGATGCCATTGACTTCGTTCTTTGTTGGTTTGAATTGCCACACCCACGGCCCCTTCAGATTGTGTTCTGCCGCCGTCCGATTGTCTACCGTTAGCCGATTTTTACGCCTCGATTACGCTGTTGGACCTCCTACCTCGGCCATTATTCGACCACTAGACTGTTGCGATCTTGCCCACCGCCATGGCTTGCACGGTCCTTGTTGGTAGTGTCATCAATCCCATCGGTGCCAACAACTAGAGCGAATTAGCCACGCCCGAGGTCATAGCAGCCTGTTTCGCCTTACGAGATTCCTCCACAACAAGCTTCGATCGAACCTCTAGAAAAGTGGGTAAAGGATTGCTTTCTTTGAATAAGAGCCGCCACACTGTCGTAGCTTTCGTTCAATCCCGCGATGGCTGAAGCACCAATCGTTGTTGGAGGCTGGAGCGCCCACATTAGCCAATTGGTGCGCAAGGTTCTTTAATTCCTTGCAATAGGCGAAACTCTGGAAAATCATCCAACGGAGAAAATTGGTTCTCAAGTTGGACGGCACGGGAATGTTTGTTGTCTCGGAATATCCCCTCGAGACGCTCCCAAGTCTTTTGTGCAGATGATCCCGGCTCGATAATCATCTGCACTAGATCAGTGGAAATGGTACCATAGATCCATTGAAGGACGAGGGAATCCAATCTCTTCCATAACACCTTATCAGACACTTCCGGAGTCGGTGTTGGAGGAATAATATGATCTTCTACCTCGAACATTTGGCAATGAATCCGAAATAATTCCGCCCAAGTGACATATTTCCCCGTCTCTGGTTCAAGAATAAGAGGGATCCAGTTCTTGATATTCCCAACCGTAAAAGCCGGATGTAACGGTGGTGAAGGAGCCATGACAAAATACTGGAAGAAGAAGAAGAGGGCTTGAGAAAAGAAGACGAACAAGAGAGGGTGGGCGGACTAGGCTCTGATACCATAAAGGAATTTCGTCTCCCCTTTGTATTCCAATCATCCATCAATATATACATGTCAAAATGCCGTGAGACTAGCAGTCTCATTTTGGAATTATAGGATCTAATCTCCTATATAATCTCCTAATATAACTATGATATCTACCTACCATATTGGATGAGATACATTGACATATTTACATACATATCCATATTCTATCATATCATATCTTCCTACCATACTGGATGAGATACATTTACATATTTACATACATATCCATATTCTATCATTAATCTCTTCTATTATTAATAATAATGGAAATCTTATATATAAACACTTTTACTATCAATATTATTTCTTAACCAATTGGGATATTATTATTATATTGGCATTGAGTCAATACTTTACTCTAATGACTCACTTCTAACACCATACTTTAAATCTTGATATTTTATTATATATATCATTTTGATGCTCTCAACGAGTAGAACCCATTTGCACAATTACTTTCGCCAACAAACAAATGACACGTAAAGAAATTCGTGCCTCAAATTGCACAATTTTTTTTCACTAAAAACACTAATTTTTCAACAAGTATTAAGTGATAAATGATATTTACTAAACTAACAAAAGAAGACATATATCTAAAAACTTTAATGATTTCTAAAATCAACATTAATTTATAATCAATGTAAGAGGTCTCTCTATTATAATTACCAATAAAAGTGATTTAATAAATATTGGTTGAAACTTGATGTTGGTTTAAAAAGTATGTAGATAAATGACTTTTACTAAACTAACAAAATAAGACATATGTTCACAATTGTTAGAAGTTGATGTTGGCTTTAAAATTCTTTAGGCAAAATTTTACCAATAAAAATGATTTATTCCTCATTGTTTACAAAGAATTATTTTAGTTTAAAAGTTTTTAGATAAAATTAATAGAATAGATGTATCTCACATTCGTTAGAAAATAATGTTGGCTTCAAAAGTTTTATGATAAAAGACTTCTACTATTATTATTAATACAACTTGTTTTTACTCGTGTGATGCACGGTTTGAATAATATTTTTGTTTGCAAAAGTTATTTATAATAAGATGATTTTCTAAACTTGTTATAAGTAATTAAAATTATAAATTAGAATACTTTGAACAAAACTAAAATTAATTTAAATATTGAAATTGATCAACGAATGGATAATTAAAAGATTTGCATATGAATTTTTATGAAGAAAAGAACTTAAGTAGTAAATTACACCCTCCATCCCTAAATTATCGTCATTCTTTCTTTTTTCGTCCCTCCTAAAATAATTATCCAGTTTGAAACTTACATTTTTAGAACCTCACTTTTACCTTTTACCCTTACTTTTTCACCATACTTTAATTATGAGCTACATACACATGGGCTTTAAAGGAAACTACATAATAAAACAATATTAATAATCAAGTCAATTGTTTTTTCTTAATTATTCTGTGTGACGGGTCAACTAGGGCGATAATTTAGGGACGGAGAGAGTAATTAAAAATTCATGGATATAGATTAATTATTAATTTTCTGTTGAAATTGATCATTTTAATTAAAAGTCGTCATGTGGTAGCAGTAGCATCTGTTAGTAGTAAATTAATAAGAATTAAACTTTCATCCACCTGCAGTGTAGAATCTTTTTTACACAAACGATCTTTTGAACATGACACATGGGCAACGATAATCTAAGTAAATCAAGACAAATGTTCTGATTGACACGTGTCATTATTTAAGGGTTGATTGTGTAAAAAAATTGTACAGTCGGTGGATAAAAATTTATAAAGTAGTTAACATATATGTATAAATAGAAAAAAATTAGTATAAACTTGTCACGTAAATAACTTGTATAAATAAAATAGTAGATAAATAAAAAGTGATGAGAATCGAAGAGTTTCAATTCAGTCAAATTAATCTTGTATAAATTAAATAGAATAAAGTCTAGTTTTAAATTAAACTATATTTTATAAAATAAAAATATTTTCTTATTTTACAGAAAGTTGACAAGTGACAATCGTTTCACCGAAAGCTGCCACGTGACGGCAGAAGTTCTATTTTAGCAATAGTTAATAGAATAAATTGAAATTGATCATTCAAATGGGTAATTGAAATATTTGTGTATGAATTTTCAATAGAAAAAAGAGTTTAAAAAATAAAGTAATTAATAATTAATAGGTATATATTAATTAGTAATTTTTCATGTGAAATTGATCATTTTAACTGAAGTCGTCATATGACAGCAGTGACTTATGTTAGTAATAATTAATATTAATTTTTTATCTATCTGCGGTGTAGAATCTATTTTTTACACAAATGGCATTTGAACGCTACACATGGACAACCAAAATCTAAATAAAAATAAGATAAAATTGTGATTGATACAAATTATATTCCAAGGGCCGTTAGTGTAAAAAAAGATTCTATGCCATCAGTTGATGAAATTTTTATTCAATTAATAACTAATAGACATAGATTAATATAAGAAACATTCAACATAATATTGTCTCCTAAATAACTTGTATAAAATAATATAAGGAGATGAAAATGGATGAGAATTGAAGAGTTTATGTCAAGTTAAACGTGCATAAATTAACAAAGATAAAATTTGGTTTTAGATTAAACTGTATTTTAAAAAATAAAAAAATAAAATATTGTCTTATTTCATATAAAGCTGCCACATAGCAACCATTTCACATAAAGTTAACATGTGGTCGCAATTATTTCTGTTTTAATAATAGTTATAGATAGATATATCTTTCAAAAGTATTAAAATAAAATATTTTTATTATCATTATTAATAAAATAGTTGTATCTCATATTTGTTAAAAGACTTTCATTATTATTATCAATAATATATATATATATATATATATATATATATATATATATATATATATATATATATATAAAGAAATGTTAGTCACATTTAAAAATTATAGTAGTGGTATTATGAAAAGAACACGCTGAGCACGAGCTCTATAATTAGTAAATAACTAAGCTTGTGGTATTTTTATGAGTTTTGGTGTTAGAATTATTAGTATTAAAAATTTAAAGTAGATTTCATGCAAAATTGTCTTATGAATTTTAATTCGTAAAATAAAATCTTATTTTTTTTTATAGCTCAACTCATTAATATTCGATAAATCAGATAAAGAAAATCTATGTTACAAAAAAAATATCGGGTTGTTGCCAAAAATTGAAGTATAGTGGTACTTGCTTTAATATCGAACAACTAAACTTAAATTATGTGTTAAAAATGATTCTGTTTGTTAGGATGAAAAGTGACAGAAAGAGTGGGTGCTTGGTGGGGAGGGACCATACTAGAGAGAACGGAGTAGGAGTAGGGGTAGGTAGGGGTCTAAGTTATATTGAGGGACAACGGGACGTCCCTGGGAAGTGAGCCGTGCGGCGCCAACGTGAAAACTGTCGAAGAGGAAAAGGCCGTGGCTTTTTGCCTTTTTGGGAGGGGTGTTGGGGTGGGGTGGAATTTTCATCGTTTTTAGCTCCGTTTATTTTATGTAAAATGATTTCTGAAAAAATAAAAAAATTATTTTTAGGTGTTTATTAATTTTTTGAAAATATGTTAGAAATTATTTTTGAATGTTTGATAAAAATATGGAAAATAATATATAAATAAATACAAAAAGTATATTCTAATATTAATACATATATAAAATATAAAATAGTGGTGAAATTTAAGTAATTTTCTTTTAATAACATTCAATTTATCATTAATGGTGTCAAATTAATAAAATATATCTTTTTTCAAGCTCAAAAATAATTTTTTTTATAATTGATATGAAAAATTGTTTTAAAAAATAAAATAAATAATGTTTGGGATGTCTTTAAATAATAATATAATATAGTGAACACTAATTTTAGGACGTTGTGAGTATTTTTAAAATTATAATTTATAAATAATGTGCACAAAATTCATTTATATTTCCAAACAATTTATTTGTTGAGTGAAGTATTGTGCGTGTATGTAAATATGTGTAATTTTGGAAGGGCGTGAAGAGATGCTCGAATATTCGGAAAATGACTTACTGAAAATAAATTCGTAAGTCATTTTCTGGAAAAGAAAGCTTCATTTTCCGTTGACTCGAAAAGCTTTTACGTTGACTATATTTTCCTAAGGTTACTAAACACTGGAAAATGAGAAAAACGTTGAAAGACATTTTCCGTGAAGTAAACGGATCCTTAATTCGTACTGATGTATTACCCAGTAATTTACGATGAATCGAATTTAAAAGAATTCATCTTAAATAAAATAATTGTAAAACGGTTTTTCCTAAAATTTTGGTCAAAATTAATATCAAAATCACAATACAAAAATAACCTAAATCATGTAAGGAAAGGGGATGAACAAACTCTATAAAATATCGAACTAGCAGAACACCACCGGTGTTCCTGGATTTTTATACTCCCTCCTCTTTTCTTTTTCTTTTTTAATTTATTAAAGAAAAACTTAAAATTTATTTTAAAATAGTAAATCTTTAGACTTACACTAGTTTTACATCCGTGCGTTAAACTGTAAGGGTAAAATAGGCATGACCTATTTTGTTTGTTGTTTTCCCTTTTTGGTCATCATGCTTAGACAAGTTTGGTAATATTTGGAAACAAAATAAATCCCTAGATTTTATGATTTCTTGGACCTAAATTCTAGGAGTTGTTTTTGGTAACAAAATCTAGGTCAAATCATTCTAACAAACCGTGCCTTAGAATCCTATTTTATATGGTAAAAAATCTAGCATCAAAGGTAGTTGATTCTATTTCCAATTCTAATCTTTGTCTTGCTTGGAGTTGGATTCTTTCTTGTGTGTAAGGCTCCGCCACAATATAAATAGGAGTCATGAGACATGGCTAAAGACACGCCCAAAGAGAGAGCTGAAAGCAGAGAGCAGTAGATTCAGAATTTTAGAAAAAGTCCCAGCTTCCAGACGGTGTGCAGAATTTGTGATTGTAGTTTCGAATGTTACAACATTAGAAGCTACATTGAGAGTTGGTCATGTTTGTCTTTCTTATTGTTTTTAGGAAGCTGTTTCATTTCTTCCCACGTTTTCTATATTGGTTTTTCTGTGGGATTTTGCTCTCCAAGACTTGTTGTCTTGTGAGAGTATTTTGTTTGGAGATTTCACAAAGTTTTTGTAAAACAATTCATATTTTTTAGTGAAATCTTTTTGGACATGAGGCTAGATCTACAAGTATAGGCTTGTAGATTGTTTGGTAACACTTGTGTTCTGTTTCCTGCTTTATTTACAAGTCTTCCACTGTTTTGAACTTTTTGGACTATTGTGATTTCCATTGTAGCTTCATCAGAAGCTACATTGGAAACTGCATTGGTAATTTTTTGAATCCTAGCTACTATTGTGTTCTTACATTTGGTATCAGAGTCTTCTCTTGACATCACTAAGAGTTGATTCTGGTTGTAGCCGTGAAGGATTCTCAGTATGAAAATGTTGTTCGTCCTCCAACTTTGACTAATGCAAATTATTCTATTTGGAAAGTAAAGATGTGTATTTTCATCAAGTCAATTGATGAAAGAGTCTGGCTTGCTGTTCTAAATGGTTGGAGTCCTCCTAAAACAACTGATACAGATGGTGATGTTAAGATCACTAAAGAATCTGATTGGTCTAATGAAGATAGGAATACTGCTTCTTTTAATTCTAAAGCCTTGTCTGCTATATACAAAGCCTTAGATGCAAACACCTTTAGAGTTATAGTCACTTATGAATCTGCTAAAGATATTTGAGAGGCCCTTCAGACCCTGTGTGAAGGACTTGCCAGTGTTCATGCATCTAAATTAAGATTGCTTACCACATAGTTTGAAAACACAAGAATGAATGAATCTGAGGATATCATGTCATATTATGGTAGGCTTCTTGATATGTCTAACTCTGCTTTGGCCTTAGGTGATCCCATCAATAATGATCGTCTTGTTAGTAAAATGATGCGCACTTTGCCAGTAAGGTTTAATGCTAAAATATATGCTATTGAGGAAGCACGTGATATTGACAAAATGGGTTTTGAAAGATTGGCTGGTATCCTTCAAAATTTTGAATTAAACCTAAATGATCAAATCAAACAAAAGGGCAAAGGTGCATCATCTTCTACCCCTCTTGTGAAAAACATTGATGTGCCTACTGTTGTTAATGTCTCTTTTGACTTGCATGATTTACAAAAGGATGTTGGCGAGTCTGATTTTGGAGAAGATTCCATAGCTCTTTTGACTACTAAATTTTTATAAAAAAATTTGAAAGCCAAGAGTCAAAACAGAACTCCATCATTAAGCTTCAAAAACTTTTTAAAGCCAGATTCTAATAAATTTGCTCCTAAGGAAAATTCTTTTCAAACACCAGAAAAACCTTTTACCAATCCTTTTACCTCAAAAACTTCTTACAATGGAAATAATATTGATTCCATTCAATGTAGGGAGTATCAAGGATATGGTCATTATACAAACCAATGTGCAAATACCTTAAGGAAGAAGTGTTTAAACTTTTCTGCAACTTTGAGTGATAGTGATGGTGAAGATCCAGGAGATCTTATCACTCTCACTACTGTATACGACTCTGAATCTGAATGTGCAGGTCCTGCGGCCAATGTAGCTCCGAATGTAGCTTCTTCAGAAACTACATCAGAAGCTACATTGAACAGAAGTTGGGCAGATCTTTGATGTTTTAACTCCTCTCACTGTCACAAAAGACGGTGGAGACTTCAGTCGAACTGGCGGAAGGTTACAAATAGATGTACAAAGATTGGAAAAAGAGGGCTCATCAAGTTACATTGCTCGGAAAGACAAATGACTTGCTAAAGAAAGTGAATGAAGAGCAGAAAGAATGCATCACAAGGCTGGAATGTTTATTGAGCAAGAAAGATGTAGAGATTGAAGAACTGAAAGAAGAGCTCATTCAAGCCAATGAAACCATGGCTAAATGGAACTCAAGCCAACAAAAAATGGATGAGATGTTGAATTCTGAAAATTCAGGTAAGTCTGGAATTGGTTTTATGCCAAAGATGTTTGCTAGAGAAGGTGAAGGTACCTCTGAACCTAAACAGCCCACAAAAAATTTTCAAAATCCAAATTTCTTTGAAAAACCTAAAACAAGAAAGAAAAATTTTGTGTATCACTTTTGTCACAAACCTGGTCATATTCAGCCATTCTGTTTTCTTAGAAAGGTTGTCTATGAGGAAAAGGTAAGGCAGGTAGAGGTGTGCAGGATTTTTTCGAAACCGGACTGAACCAATAGAACCGGACCAAACAAATCAAAACTGGACCGAACCAATACTTTGGTTTGGTCCTGGATCTGAATTTTCATAAAACCGGACATTTGGGTTGGTCCCGGTTCTCGAACTAAAAAAACACGGAACCGGACCGAACCAACCCAAATATGTTATTCATTTATTTATTTTATTATATATATATATATATATATATATATATATATATATATATATATAGTATTATTATATAAGTATATATATTATATATATTAATTCCTAATACTTTCTTTGTTCTACTTTTTAGTTGTTACTCTTTTATTATTTTGTTTCCACCGATTTGTTATGCTATGAGTTTATGAGTTCGACATTTTTAATTATTGAATGTATTTTTATCGAATATTTTTTAATTTTTTTATGAAGTTTCAGTCTTAAAAATTCTATTATGTATTTGTATTAAACAGTTAAAAAGTAAAAAGCATAGTATTGGTCCGGTCCTGGTTCTCATACATCTTTAATTGGTTCTGGATCGGACCAATGTTTTGGTTCTTATACATATTGGGTTGGTTCCGGTTCTAAATTTTTGAGAACTGACTATTGGTCTTGTCCCTTTTCTTTTTTTCCAAAAATCGACCGAACCGACCAAGCTCACCCTAAAGGTAGCCTTCTTGGTTCGAATCGATGCAAAGATCGAATGCAAAGAACCAATGCAAAGATCCAATGCAAAGAACATTGGAAGTCACATTCGGCTACGCCAGAAGGTACATTCACAGAAACATCAGCCAAAAACTTTTTAAAAGATGTGGGTTCCCAAAGGTAGTTACAGGGATGATAGAGCCAAATACTGTGAGCCATTTGACATATGCCCCGGTGCTAAGTGGTCTGATGATGAACAATGTAATGTAACTCTCACATCTTTAAAGTCTCACATAGCTAGTTCATGGTACTTTGATAGTGGGTGCTCTAGACACATGACATGTTCTATTGAGAATTTAAAGGACTATGTGAGTGTCAATAGTGGATCTGTGACATATGGAGGAGGAGCCAAAGGTAAGATAATTGGCAAATGAACTTTGAATGTAGATGGTCTTCCTAATCTCACTAATGTTTACCATGTGGAAGGCCTCAAGACCAACCTGATTAGCATTAGTCAATTGTGTGATGATGACCAATAGGTAAAGTTTGATAAAAATACTAGTGACGTGTTTGATCAATCTAACAAGTGTCTTTTGACAGGTACTAGATCCTCTGAAAAATGCTATATGTTCAACAACGCTCAAACCTGTCACAATGTTAGTCTTGATATCACAGATCTATGGCATCAAAAACTAGGGCACATGAGTTTTCGTAAACTTCATGAGTTTGTGAAGCATGATGCAGTGAAAGGATTGCCTAATCTGGAAAAGAACTACACAAAGGTATGTGAACCATGTCAAAAAGGTAAGCAAACAAAGGCTTCTCACCTTCCCATATCTCAGTGTTCCACATCTAGATGCCTTGAGATGATTCACGCAGATCTCATGGGTCCTATTGAAGTAGAGAGTCTAAGAAAGAAAAAGTACACATTTGTCTGTGTTGATGGTTTTTCTAGATATGCATGGGTCATTTTCTTAAGGGAAAAATCTGAAACTTTTGAGGCTTTTAAAATATGGTACACCCGTGTTATGAACTTGTATGATCTAAAGCTTACTAGAATTAGATTAGATTATGGCACGGAATATGAAAATTCCTCCTTTTCTAGGTATTGTGCCTCAAATGGCATAACCCATGAATTCTCAGCTCCTAAAACTCCACAACAAAATAGAGTGGCGGAAATAAAGAATAGGACACTTCAAGAGATGGCTAGAGTCATGTTGAGTTCTACAAATTTGGCTAAAAGATTTTGGACATAAGCATTGAACACTTCTTGTCATATAGGAAATAGGGTTTTCTTGAGACCAGGTAGCACCATGACACCCTATGAAATTTTGCTAGGAAAGAAGCCTACATTGAAATATTTTCATGTTTTTTGGTGTGTATGCTATCTTCTCAATGATAGAGATCATCTTTCAAAATTTGATTCAAAAAGTGACAATTGTGTTTTTATGGGTTACTCCACGAATAGGCGTGCCTATAGAGTCTTTAATCTTAGGACAAAAACTATTATGGAGTTTATGAATATTGTGTTTGATGATCTAACGAATCTTGGCCACAAAACCATTGAGGATGATGTTTCAGTTTTGCTTGACTTTGGAGATCATGAATCAACTGCCCAAACTTCGAACCTCGCACTGTAGTCGCTTCTCCAAAGACTGTAACATTCAATCGCAAGTCCTCGAAAGTTCGAGAGAATGTAGTTCTGTAGCTTCGATGCAGCCGCATCGGAATCGGAAGCTACATTGGTCGAAATTGCCGATTCAGTCCTCAAATGTAAATTCACCAGCTTTGATCGACCGCACCATCACATTCCCAAAGAAAGTGCATCCCATCTCACAAGTCATAGGTAATGTATATGATGGGATGTCAACAAGAAGAAAAGGTAAGGTAGACTATAGGAAACTTGCTTGCTTGTCCACTCTTGAGTATGAAGAAATCCATGCCTCATGTTTTGTGTCTACCATTGAACCTAAGAATGTGTATGAAGCCCTAAAAGATGAATGTTGGATCAATGCCATGCAAGATGAGCTTGATCAATTTGCTAAAAATGATGTTTGGTTCCTTGTACCTAGACCCACTTATGTGAATGTTATTGGAACTAAGTGGATTTTCAAAAACAAATCAAATGAAATGTGAGAGATAATAAGAAATAAAGCAAGACTTGTGGCTCAAGGGTTCACACAGGTTGAGCGGGAGGACAATGTAAAGCTCAGCCGCGAGTAGACTCGAGCGGGGAGCGTAAATAAATGTCGACCGCAAGATGCTCAAGCGGGAGGATAAGATAAAGCTCGACCGCGAGATGCTAGAGCAGGATGGTAAATAAAGGTCGGCCGCGAGATGCTCAAGCGATAGGATAAGATAAAGCTCGACCGCGAGATGCTCGAGCGGGAGGGTAAATGTACCTCAACGTAGTGAGGATCTTCAAGAATCCGAGCAGCCTCACTGTGGTGAGAGTCCTCTAGAAATCCATATGCTCAATCGAGAAGCTCAACCGTGGGATGCCCAAACGGGGAGCGTAAGCGCATAAAATAAATCCAGAAGTCTCACCGTGGTGAGGGTCTTCGAGAAATCCAGTAGCCTCAACATGGTGAGAGTCTTCAAAAGTCCGAGCAGCCTCACTGTGGTGAGAGTCCTCTAGAAATCTATATGCTCAATCGAGAAGCTCAACCGTGGGATGCCCAAACGGGAAACGCAAGCGCATAAAGGAAATCCAGAAACCTCACTATGGTGAGGGTCTTCGAAAAATCCAACAGCCTCAACATGCTGAGGGTCTTCAAAAATCCAAGCACCATCACCGTGGTGAGAGTCCTCTAGAAATCCATATGCTCAATCGAAAAGCTCAACAGTGGGATGCCCAAACGAGGAGTGTAAGCACATAAAGGAAATCCAGAAGCCTCACCGCGGTATGGGTCTTCAACAATCCGAGTAGCCTCACCGTGGTGAGGGTCTTCGGAGTGATAATAAGAAACTCGGGTTCTAGCGTGAGTGTAACCTGAAGCTCGAGCTGTGGCACGAGTGTAATATGAAACTCGGGCTGTGGTACAAGCATAGGTGCGCGGGCACAGAATAAAAACATGAAGCTCATGTTATGGCATGAGCAAGACGTGCACGTGCACGGGCACGGAGCAATAATGATCTGAGACTCGGGCTGTGGCATGAGCATGACGTGCACGGGCACGAGAGTAATAATCTAAAGCTCGGGTTGTGGCACGAGCGTGGAGTGCACGGGAACGAGAATAATAATCTGAAGCTCGGAAGCGTGTACGGGCACGATAATAATAACATGAGGCTCGGGCTATGGCGCGAGCATGACGTGCACGGGCACAAGAATAATAACATAAGGCTCGGGCTGTGGCGCGAGCATACGTGCACGGGCACGATAACAATAACATGAATGGGCTGTGGCGCAAGCGTAGCGTGCACGGGCACGATAATAATAACATGAGGCTCGGGCTATGGCGCGAGCATGGCGTGCACGGGTCCGAGAATAATGATCTGAAGCTCGGGCTGTGGCGCGAGCATAGCGTGCATGGGCACAAACTGGACTAAGTGCTTGGTTCTGGCCAAGGCTTTGAGCGGGCATGGCCCCTATCGCCTTGGGCGAGCATCCTGAAGACTGCCTAGCGGGCATGGCCCAACTCTGAATGGCGACTAGCAAACCGGTTATTCGCTCGACGCTTGCACGCCGAAGCCGCTTGCTAGTATATCAACCGGTATAGAGATATACGACTAACGGTTGTTGTTCGGTCACTATAGGAACCGAGGTAGTTAGCCGCTCTCTTGTAGGCATGGCCTCTATCGCCTCGGCAAGCATCCTCGAAGATCGCCGCGGGCATGGCCCAACTCGAATGACGACTAACTAACCGAAGCTTGGCCTGCTCGACGCTTGAACGCCGGTTGTTGCTAGTATATCAACCGGGTATAGAGATATACGACTAACAGTGTTGCTCGGTCACTAAAGGAATCCGAGGTAGTTAGTCGTTATCTTATGGGCAGGGCCCCTACCGCCTGGCGGGCATCCAAGTACGTGAACCGGACATGGCCCCATCTTACTCATGGAGAGGATAAGATAAGTTCCCTAATACTCGGGTGTAGAGGAAGGTTTACCGGGCAGGGCCCTATTTGCTCGCCTGGCGAGCAGATTTTGTCAAACAATCCGAAAGCAATTTGTATAAATAAACATATTAACAATTTAATGAAAGAACTTGCCTTTTTGTTGATAAGATGATAGTGGCCCCAACAGGGCTGAGGGTCTTGCCCGCTAGCGCATTAGGTCGTCCAAATAGTTGTAAAGATATTTGGGCCTTTCCGTTTGTGGGCAGGCCCCCTACTTTTCGACTGTAGGTGTTTAGCTTGAGGTCGGGAAGTAATTATGGTCATTGTAGTTTTCCTTCTGAGGAAGTCTGAGGTTGGCACCAAGAGTGTGCCTAAGGCACTCAGCGCGAGCGGAATCAACTCTAACGAGGAGGGTGTCATGGTTCTCACGGTTACCAAGGCTTAGTTGACTTGGTTTGAATACCTGAAAGTTTAGCGCATTATTTGCGAAGCAAACATAGTCCCATTTTAAATAAAATTGGGGTATGTATTCTGCATTTAATCTTATGATGATAAGATGGTGTACATGCTAGCGATTTATGTAAATGACAATAAATAAATATTGTTATTAACATGATTGGGAGAAATAACATCAGTATTGATATTATGTGTCACATGCGATCAAAACATGATTTGTAAAGAGAGTTCACGCGCGAATTTAGACGTAGCGGTGAATAAAGCAGTTTCATTATCATTTGTCATGTTTGGGCAACTAAATAATAAAATATAGTGTACAATTAACTCAATTGATATGTCAAATTTGATAAGTGGGTGAGTATGCACTTTCTTTTTCATGCGCGACCGGGGATTAGTAAAATCATAAGACGCGTAAAGGCGGTGTCATACATATGGTCGCAGATGCAAAATATATTTAATTGCATGCATTGGTGTAGTATAGTGTGACATGCATCATCATGGTGGACAATTTGATGTAGACATGACATAGTTACGAGCATAAGTTTATTATAATTACTCTGATTTATGTCGTACAACAATTGTCACAATTAAATGTCATGCATTGATCACCAATTAATAATAATTTTAATCAGTTGCTACAGTTATCATGTCAAGTCGTCATGTCATATGTATTTATCGCATGACAATTTATTTGATGTTATAGCTATCTCGTATAGCGCCGAGTTATTATTGTCATTTATTAATTTATCATAATTAATAATTGCAAAGAAAATTAATTACATGCATATTCATGTAAGTTATAGTGTCTCATGTTAATTTGGAGCAATAAATTAATCATGCGAATTATTTAAAAACTTTAATTTATGTTTCGTTAACTAATTACTCGTTAACCACATAAAATACGAGGTCATACAAGTAAAATATGCAAACATGGAGGGTAGATATGGAACGAGAACACCTGAAATAGTAAAGAACCGGTTCAGATCAGACCAGAACCGGACAGGAAGGAGGTGAACCGGGTCAAAAAGCCTTGCAGTGATCTGGGCGGTTCAAATGGACGCTTAACCACGCTGCTAACCTTTTCCCGACGGAGTGTAACTGAGGCCGATGGAAACCGGAGGGAGCAAGTGTGAAAATATGGTGAAACACAGGAAGTGCAAGACAATCGGAGATGACATCATGGATGATATCGGCGTGCATTGACACGCCGCCGATTCGATGGTTGGCGTTATCGGACGTCCAGGAGGTCAGCCACTTCAACCGGTGTGTGTGGGAGCGTCCCTGCTCCGTTGGAGGTGATTTTACTTCCGATGTGCTCGAATAATCAAGGCGCACATGGGGGGGTTGTCAAATCTTTGATTAGAAGGCATGATGCGTGTTAGATCTGCAGATCGGAGCACTGTCGGAGAGTTACCGCGAGCTAGCGCCTCTAGTCGGTTTGAGTAATGCGTGAAAGAGAATTATAGATCTGATTGGGGTAATTTTCATGGATGTGGATTCGTCTTGTCAAGGCGAACCCACGGATAGCATCTGTCTGTCGCTTTGGTGTTTATTTCTTGGCTTAGATCGCAAGAAACAACCTTGAATTTTGTTGTTTGTTTGAAGATGATGGTGTTATTCATCTCGGCACCCATTAACGGAACTCCGCCGTGGTTGTTGGAGTTCGTGGCTAGAGTCGATTCCCGGCAACGGAACCAAACTGATGTGGCAAAAATATAAGTCATACCGGGGGTGCCGAAAGTCGTCGAGATACATGAATCGTTCGTTAACTCGGATTGGTGACGAAACCGTGTCGTTTGAGTCGGATATCTGGCTTTATGTGGATCTTGCAAAATAAGCACCGTGAGTTGTGGGGGATGTCCCCCCAAAACCCTTCGGCATGAGAATCATTACAGTATAAAAATATAGGAGGGCACGTAGCCCCCGTGTATGGAGTGAGAACTGTAGAGAGAGAGAGCGTGCCCTACTATGAGATAGTAGGGTTTATTTATACCTAATGGGTTAGGGTTTACTTGTCATGCATGGATCAGGCCCATGGTAATCAGTAGTCCTGTAATGTATAATGGGCCAATGTAGTGGAAAGCCCCTCGCTTAAACGAGGCGCAAAAGCCTTTGAAGACAGATTAAATATAGGCACTTCAGAGGATATATATATATAGGGCTATATATATATATATATATATATATATATATCAGAATACACGGGGATGAGAATATCTCTTAGAGGAATATGTTTTTTTGAGTTGGACCTAATTTATTAGTTTGGCGAATATTAGTAATAAAAGTCTTGGACCATTTAAGGCTCACCTTTTGTTTAAATTTGAACAACGTTTAATAATAAGACTTAGACCATCACATATCACGATTGAGATAAAAGATTTCAATTAGTAACAATTACTCCCTCATTCTGTTAAAAAGTTCTTGTTTCAAAGTCAAATTTTTTAAAAAAATTATACTTTTAGTTATGGGTAAGTAGGACCCATCAATGTCCAGCCTATGGAACCCGTGCCCATGGGCTATAAATAGTGTTGAGCTTTAGATGAGTCAAATGCCCTCGGTCTCAGGCGTTGCTGGGAGTTCAGCTACTTCCTAACCGTTATGCCAGGCCCGGCCCGTCCTCTTCGACGATAAGTTTTTTAAAATTTTTTTTTATTAAAGGTTTGAACCAAATCCTATTTATTTAATTTAACTTAAAAATATAGTACTCTAACTTGGCTGAACTGCTGAAGCAGAGAAGCCTTTTGCAGATTGTCCTTTCAATTTTCTTATAATATGATAATACATAAAAACCTATTGCTAAAAGTCTAAAACCCTATTTTTTTAATCACTCAACCTTAAGCTCAATCGTCTATTCTCTTGCAAGTTAGTGACGTGCGACGCACCTTATTGGTTATATTCTTAGTTCATCGGTCGTCAGTGAATAAATGGGCTGAAGCCCAATGTTTGCATGGTAAATTAGTTAAATTATTTTAAAACATAAACAAATGGGCTGAAGCCCATGCTTGCCCAACTCCATTCCAAAGCCCGTCCACTAATATTCATGGGCTGATCAATAGTACTACTGGGTTTTTTAATCTGATGTTCGCTGCCTGATGGACCCATATTGGGTATTGCCAATGCCCGCATCCTTAATGCGCGTGCACACCCCTAATTTTAGTAGTTCATTAGTTATAGGAACAATTACGGGCCGGTACACTTTTATAAAATTGTAGCCGCTTCACTCCCTTATTTTTTTTATTCAACCGCTAAAGTCCATTTTTACAAAAAAAATCTCATAATACCCGTCTTCCCTCACCTATCCTCTCTCTCTTCCTATTTCCTATTCCAGCAATCGTCCCTTCTTGAAACTAAATAGTTGGTGGGGGTTGTTTCTTTAGCAAACAAAAACAAAATGTAGATAACAGAAATCATAAATTGGGTTCACAACTTCACATAATTTAAATGACACTCACTTTTACAAAAGGCGCCACTACCAGCCAGCTAGTCATCTCATAATCAAAGCTCTCTTACTACACCGGAGACGTTCACGTCATCTCTACAGTCCTCATTGCTTGCCGCCAAGACCGTTACGTTTCTTCTTTTGCACCTTTCCTTGTTTCAGCATTGCTACCCCTTCAATTAAATCCCACAAACCCAGTTGCGATTCTAGCATCAGAGTTGGCGATTTAGGCGTCGGTGGTTACGATATTGGCGTCCGAGGTTTCGATATAGGCGTTAAACAACAAACTCAGTTGCGATTCAAACGTCGAAGTTGATGATTTAGGCGTCGGTGGTTACGATGTGAGCGTCAGAGGTTTGATGTGGGCGTTGAACAACAAACCCAGTTGCATTTCGCTGACATTAAAGACAAAGATACTCAAATTTTAAGCGACGCCCAATTTTTTTTCTTTGCGACTCCCAATTTTTTTGATGACGCCCCAAAATTGTTGAACAATGCCCAAAAATTTTGAGCGACGTCCAAATTTTTTTACTGATGCATAAATTGGAACAATGGTTTTGTGTGCGCGTCTTTTCTTTATTAAGTGTATTTTTGTTGTTTTCTCTCAAAAAAATGTACTGTAGTGACTTTAAAAAATAATAATAGATTTTTATGATTATAATTACACCATACGGTACCAGCCCAATTATCACCCTTAATAATAAAATAACATTTTTATTCTTTAATTTTTTAAAATAAATTTTTTAATTAAAATATTTTAAAATAAAATAATAAACTGATTACACGAAAGTAGGGGAGTAAAACTCTGCTTGACGCAATTAGAGACATTCTACTATTCAAGTTGTCACTATTGGTTGAGTTTTCATTTATGATAAGAGTTTGACTTTAGAAAGAAGCACTAACGTATTGTTGATGCTTCCAGTAGAGGAAAAGTAATATTCTTATATTTGTTGATGCTAAGCCGCATCCACACATTTGTTGATTATATCCAATCCACACCGCACTAGTTTTTTTGGTTTTCTAAAGTTGTTCTCGGGTTTGAAAATTTAAGACTAATCTTTTGAGTTAAATAAGACTACAAAGTGACGGTAGAAGCTCTTCTATAACCATAAAATGACGGTTGAAACTCCTTCCAACAAAATTTTAATTGAACTTAAAGGTAGACAAGTTCAACAACCCATAAAAGCTTCTGCAAAGTACATGTGGCCTATGTACCTGTTGAAGTTGTGGGTGATAAAAACCGAACCACATGCATGCTGATGCTGTCACCAGCACCATGTATAGTTTCCATGCATGACATATGTATATATATATATATATATATACATATGTATGTATACTATGTTTTTGTTTTTTTTTGACTATCATTCATTTTAGAAATTTCTAATTTGACCAATCTATTTTTAATATTTAAAATGTGACCAATTAACTTTTAATTTTGATGTCTTAGAGCATCACTATTGTTTATAAAATCAAATTCTTACCAAACTTCCTATTAAGAGTCTCCCAAAATCCCCCCATTGTATAAATTCTTACTTGACAAATAGGAGAGAGAGGGGAAAAAACTTCCTCAATAGGAACCTGCAAAAAGGAAGAGAGATGGGCAGGGGCTGTCAGTTGTGTGGGGAGAGGGGGGGGGAGGGGGAAGGGATTTTTATTTTATTTGGATTGGTGTTAAATTTAATATTTTTTGTGTAAGAAGTTGTGCAAGAATAATATATAATGAGAAGATTTATTCTTAAGTGTGTAAGAAGAGAAAAATGTGTAGGTTGTAGTGGGACCCAGTATAAGAAATTGATATAAATTTTAACATTGGGGATGCTCTTATAGTTACATTAATCATCCATCCCATTTTGTTAAGGTAGCAATATTTGATGTGATTAAGCACGGTATTTCTAACGAAAAGAGTAATAGACTTATAGGAATAGTCTAGTTGGCAAATTAATGAACTTTGAGGGGGTAAAATTGCAAATTATAGAAATTGTTCCGGTAGAATCCAACAAAACAATCATAAAGATATACTCTTTCAATTTTAGGCAAACATTTATAATATTATTTTGAGACATTTAACGTAAAAAGAGTCAATTTTCATAGATTATATTCCTCTGTCTCGTATAAATATTCATATTTTTTATTTTTGGATGTCCCAGCTAATGCTCTTAAAAACTTTTGGTGTACAACTTTTCTATTATTCTTCATAATATATCAATTCATTTAATATTATTATTATTGCACATCCTAGAGAGAGAGAGAAAGAGTGAGTGTAAGGGTACATATTTAATGAGAGAGAGAGTGTGTGTAATTGGTATTATTGTCACAATATATTTCACGACTCATCATTTATTATATTTCTTAATCATTATGTTTTGTCCACTAAAAATATTTATCTAGGACGGGGGAGTACTATTTTGTTAGGGATATTGCAAATTATTTTGAGAATATATATTTAAAACCTAAATTTAGTTAATTGAGTCTTTAAGATTATTTATATACAAATTTTAATTCTACCAAGATAATTTTTAAAAAAGCATACTAAAATAAATTATTAACATCTACTGTATTAACTATTATTAAAATAGAAACAATTGCTGCCATGTGCCACCTTTCTGTGAAATGGCTGTCATGTGTCGACTTTCATATAAAATAAGAAAAAAATTGCCAAATAAAGCTTAATTTAAAACTAGATTTTATAATGTTTAATTTATACAAGTTTAACTTTACTAAAACTCTTCAATTTTTGTTCATTTTCATTTCTCTACTATTTTATTTATACAAGTTAATTATGACATAATTTTATGTTAATATTTTTTTCTATTAATTATTGATTGAGTAAAATTTTCATCAATCAGGTCTAGAATATTTTTTTTACACAAGCGATCACTGGATTATGACACGTGTCAATCACAATCTATGTCTTGATTTATTTAGATTTTGGTTGCACACATGTTGTGTTCTAAAGATTGTTTGTGTAAAAAATATTCTACACCAACGGTAGATGAAAATTTATTTTTTATTAATTACTATTAACGGAAGCCATGGCAGCCACATGAAGACTTTCAGTTGAAATGATCAATTTCATCTAAGAATTACTAATTAATCTATAACTATTAGTTTTTTTAAAAAATTCATTTTTAAGTTCTTATTTCTACATAATATTCATATGCAAATATTTCAATTACCCATTAATATGATCAATTTCAATATTTACCTAATTTTAGTTTTGTGCAAAGTATTATAATTTAAAACTTTAATTACATATAACAAGTATAGAAAATCATTTTATTATAAATAAATTTTGCAAATTTTTTTATTGAAAACGTGCATCGCACGGGGTATTAACTAGTGTATGCTAATAACAGAGCTTGATTTCCACCGTTATTTGAGTCATGTACTGAATTATTATATACTAGGTTATTACTTAGGAGAATGCGATATACGATTTTTTGAGTTAGTAAACTTGTACCTAAAAGCACGGGCATGCATTTTATAAATTAGAGATTAAATTTTTAATATCTTCGCTTATATAAATAACTTTAAAAATAAGATAAAATAGTAATGTAGTTGGATTAAAAGTTGGTAGAATGATTTTACCATCTTTATAGTCTTACTCCACTTGGGATTAGTTTTGCGATTTCAGACCTATGGATACTTTGGAAAACTAAACAAAATATTTTTTAGACATAGTATCATATTTAAGTTTATAATCGTAAATATTAAACATTGAAATAATCATAGACTAAAATCAATAGGAAATTTTAGAAGATTTCAAGAACTACTTAATTTGAGATTATAGATAAGAAAATACTTTTAATTATAATAGATATCAGAATACCTTAACGTAGCACACAAATCCCTAAACGTAACACCATTTAAGGGATAAAATTACTTCACTACCCCTTTTCAAATTTAAACTATACTACCCCTCACCCCTTCACGTAATTTTGATTACGTGTCATTGTTGATTCTGTTTCCATTGTTAAGGCATGATATCACATGTGAATTAAATTGATTTTGATTCGGTTTATTTTTTCTTTTCAATCACGAACAAAAAACCATTGATTTGTATTTTTTTTCGATTTTCGACAAAACATCTGCAAGTGTGTACAACAAGTGAGTATCTATTAAATCTTAAAAGGGGTACTTAGGTCATTTTATGCATTAAATGGTGTTACATTTAGGAATTTGAGTGTTACGTTTAGGGTCTCTCGATATCAGAATACGTTTAGGGTCTCTAGATATATAGACCTAGGTTGATCCTCGGGAAAAAAGAAAAAAAGATAGGTCTAAGTTTAAATCAATAGCGATAATAGTCTTGTTAGATTATGTTCAATAAGTTTTTTTTAATCAAAAACTAGACCGAGAGTTATATTCGATGATTTTGGTTTACAAGTATTGTTTTGATAAAATTTTGTTTGATAATACAATATGAAAGAAACGATACTCATTAATTAAATGAATCTATTTTCCTATAAAATTAAAATTAAATGAATCCATCATTTAATCCAAGTAAAAGTAAGGGAGTGAAAATGATGAGAATCGAAGAGTCTCAGTCAAGCGAAACACATATAAATCAAATATGATAAAAATCTATAATAAACTAACCGATTTTTGAAAGAAAAAAAACTTTCACGTATAAAACTTTTATACGTAAAACTATGCATTTAATCCAAGTAAAAAACTTTTGAGTAATGCTAGAGCCACTCAATGAGCACTCAAATTTGTGCAACAAATGATGTGGTTTTCAATGTGTCATCTTATTTAGTATTTTATGGGCTCCACTATAAATTAAAAAGTTGTGTTAACAATATGACACATAAAATGCCACATCATTTGGTACCTAAAATTGAGTGTTATTAGAGTGGTCCTAGCATTACTCAAAACTTTTACCATTTTTGTTTGATAAAATCTATATTAAACTAACCATACTATGTACATGGGATTTTAACAATGGTCTTATTGTTTATTAACAAAAATGTATAGAAATAAATGTAAGTATTCTATGTATTCACAATAAAAAAATTAAGTTTAAATGAAATTAAATTTTTACTTGAGCAAAATAGATGTTAATTTGAGAAGAGTAAATTTTTTGTGAGACCGTCTTATGGATCTTAATTTATAAGATGGATTCTCACTCTCTTATAATTTAACCTACTAACACACAATATATCAGATCAAAGAAATCTGTTTTACAAAAAATACATGTAAGACCCTATTTTTTAAAGGTTTTTGCAATAACTTAAATCCTATAATCTCTCTCTTTCTTTTTTTTTGAAATACGTTGCATCTACTACATGTTATCTACAAAAGTTTTGATGACGTCGTTAGTAAAATTTGAGAGACAAAGATGGTGCGGTGAGTGGGTGGAGGCCCGGGGGGGGACAAATTGATAGAGTAACTGTTTTATGTCCTAATTAAAAATTAATTTTTACTTAATTAATTCAACTTTATAATGATTCTTATAAATATTTTAGCGTTAAGAAATGGCATTCTTATTTTTCATAATTTGAGAAAATTTAAAAGCGGGTTTGGAGTTCATATAGGATAGGTCCCATTATTATATTTCCTCTGTCGTAAAATTGTTGTTATGTTTGATTCGGTACATCGATTAAGAAAAATTAATTGATTAGATTGTTAAGATTTTATAATAAAAAGTTTCTTTTAAAATTCATGTGCATGTGACACATAATTAAAGTATAAAGATAAAAAAAGTAAAATTGTAAAAATATTTTCTTAAAAAAATTGTGCAAACAAGGCAATTTTTTAGGATGAATAAAAATAGAAAGCAAAATAATAATTTTAGAATCGATTGAGTAATATACATAGTTACTCTCTCTATTCTAAATAATTTTCATGTTTTTTTTTGTTCGTTTCCAAAAAAAAATCTTGTTTTTAAACATTTTTGTAGGAAAGTCATTTACCATTTTATTTTTATTTTTTCTTTTATTTTAAATAAGGGTCAGATACACATTGATTTAAAATAACCCACATATTATACTAATGTTAGTAGAAATGAGGAACGTTTCCTAGTAACACCTACTTGAGGAAATGAATTGCTAGATCTATGGCTCCGTTTGTTTAACATAAAATTATTTCTAGAAAATAAAAAAATTTTATTTTCAGGTGTTTGGTAAATTTTTTAAAAATATGACATAAAACATTTACAGGTGTTTGACAAACACACAAAAAATGTTACGGAAAATAATATATGAATAAATACAAAAAGTATATTTTAATATTAATGCACATATTAAATATAAGATAATGTTAAACTTTAAGTAATTTTTCTTTAGTAACCCTCAATTTATCATTAATTGCATCAAATCAATAAGGTCCATCTTTTTTTAATCTCACAATTACAAATAAAAAATTTGATAATTGATATGAAAAAACGTTTTAAAATAGAAAATTGACAATGTTTAGGATGTCCCTAAAAAATGTTACGGAAAACTATATATGAATAAATACAAAAAAATATATTCTAATATTAATGCACATATTGAATATAAGATAATGTTGATCTTTAATTAATTTTTTATTAGTAACCCTCAATTTATCATTAATAGTGTCAAATCAAGGTTTATCTTTTTTAATACCACAATTACAAATAAATTTTTTGATAATTGATATGAAAAAAAAGGTTTTAAAATAGAAAATTGATAGTGTTTAGGATGTCTCTAAATAATATAGTTAACACTAATTTTAGGACGTGGTGAGTATTTATTAACACTCTAATTTATAAATAGTGCTCACAAACTTCATTTATATTTCTAAACAATTTATTTGTTAAGTGAAATATTGTGTGATTAAGTAAATATGTTTAATTGTGAAAGGGGGCGGAGGGTACCCAAACATTTGGAAATTGTTTTATGAAAAATGAATTTGTAATGTCATTTTTCGAAAAAGAAGCATTTATTTTCTGTTGACTCGAAAAACTTTTTACGTTGACTGTATTTTTCTATGGTTATCAAACACCAAAAAATAAGGAAAATATTTTTCAAAAATTATTTTTTGTGAAACAAACGGAGCTGAAGTGACAATTGAACTTATTTATAGATAATCATCCTCCCAAAACTTACTAAATTTATCTTCAAAAAAAAAAACTTACTAAATTTAAACTATTAAATGGTGTCCCCAAGACATAATTTAGGCAAACCCAATATTAAAAGCCTAACAACAGAAGAACTGTGTTTTTAGGGTTGATCTTAAAACACACACACAGAGACACACACACATATATATATATATATATATATATATATATATATATGTACTGTTGAATGATGTTTTTGCTCATACCTAGGCAACTCCCTCCCATGTACTGTGCGATTTGAAGGAGTTTGTTTTGCTTTGGAAAGAGCACAAACAAAGATTTAAAATAAAATAATAAAAAATGAAAAGGCTGTTTGAGTATTATGTCATCTTTCTCTTTTTAATTTAATAAGTAGTTTATTTAACCCAACCTTTTTTTCTGACTTCTCTTAACGTCCCACCACTGTCCCCTCCCTCCACTCTCCCCAACCTTTTGCTTTCCCATAACTAAACATCATCATCCCTGTCTCTCTGATCTCTTCTTCACTCCTTTCAGTTGCCCTTTCATTTCTTTTGCAAAAACAGGAAATACCCTTATACCCTTGTTGTCTATCCTTTAATGGTGAAACAAGTATCAACTCTAGTTGGTTCATGAAAGCACCATACTGGTTAGTCCTGTCTTGATTTTCAATTCCTTTTTATGAAATTTCTTATATATGTATCTATATATCCTTTCTTTTGTGTTTTTGTTTTGCTACTCTCTTTGGTTTGCTCTCGATTTTTGGCTGTAAATGGCTTCTGTGTTATCAGTTTTATAGTGAGATATGATCATGTGCAACTGTTTATTTACATTGTTTGAGTTTTTCTTTGAGGATAAAACCGTCCTGCCAATCCTAATTCGTAAAATGAACTTAAGATGGTCTTTCTTGAGTTTTTACTTTTTGTCTGATTTTGTAGTTGGGTGCATGGTATTTGTTAATAAGTACCTGGAATACGATGAACTAGTAGTATTCAATCAATTATTATCGGTGTTCGTTGGTATGCAACAATCGTCATTCTGTATCATGTTATTTTTGTACAACCTAGTTTTTGTTAACACTTAATATAGATCAAATAGTGGGCTACACTGTTGTAGTGTTTGGGATAAACTATAAAAGGGTTCTTGTAGAGAAGTAACTTGTTTTTCAATCTTGTATGGGCTATAGTTTTTGGTTAAGTCATATAGTGGAGAATCAAAACTGTTGCCTCAAGAATTGGTGGAATCATGAGAATTGATTTGTCAAAAGTATTAAATAAGATTGTATTTGATACTTGTACAGGAGCCCGGTGACATGAAGTGTCTGTTTTCCAGTTTCAAAAAAATATTGGGGTATAAAACGGTTGAAAACTTTGAAAAGGAGACTGACCCATAATTTTTCCTTGTGACTACTTTTGCACATGTGCGTATCATAAAGGTGTTATCGTTAGGGAAAGCCCAACTTCCTTCTCTTGTATGGTGCCAAAAGGAAGTATATTAGTCGTGGCGCCAGAAGGAAGTATATAAGTCATGGCGCATAGCCAAATTCAGGTGATCAAAGACCTCAATGCCATGTTCTGAAGCTCCTACGGTAACTAGAATGGCCAACATGTATTTTTTAGAACGTTTAGGGCCAATATGAAGTTTTTTTAAAACTGTAGGGTGCTCATAAGTCAAAAACCAAGGATGCCTTGTGCATTTCTTAAACTTAAAGGATTAATTGCACTTTCTAGAACTTGGGGATTCAATTTCTACTTCTCAAAAACTATGCAACATTTCCATCCCAATGATTTTGCAACTTACATTATATATTCATGTTGTCTGCATTTTATACGTTCTTGTTGAGTACAAATAATGTACTACTCCCTCTGTCCCAAAATAACCAATTAATCTCATGCGGTTATCACTCGACCATCTTAATCCATTACTTCAATCCAACTCAATAATCTTGATTCCCACCGACATTAACAACCTATATACAATAGCCTAGCGGCATGTTGAACTTTGGATAGAACGTGACAAAAACTGTTCCAACATCACTGAAAGTGATTTCTAATGAACCTCATAAACCCAAATCCTTTTTACAAACCTTACTCTTCTTCACTTTCAAGTTGTCTTATAAGTTTTTGGTATTGCTATTGTTGCGAAAACCAATGAAATTCCTCCTTTGCAACAACAATTTTAGCGATAAGTTCATGAACCTTCCCTCTCATTCGAACTTTGGCGTCTATTTCACCCCTTGTCATATCCACGAATGCACCTCAAATATGGCTAAATAAAACCCTTCCTCTCTCTTTCTCCACTCGTTCTTTGTTTCCATCGATGTGCGTGATTGCTTTTTGATGTTTTGTCTATTTTGAAGCCTTCAAGGGTTGCATATGTAGATTCGAAGGTATTAATATAGTGATGTGTTTAGGTGAGTTCCTCGTCTATTCTTGGGCATTTCTTTCTTTTCTATGACTTTAGTGTTTGGTGTTGTCGGGATTTGTCCCGTGGTCTTTTTCTAGAAGTTTTTTGTTATGGCGATCCACTAAATTTTTTGGCCAGTAGGAATGTGACAAAGATAGAGTTGAACAAATTGTTGTGTTTTAGTGCTCATTGTAAGCTTGCTTACGACGGTTTTTATGCTAGCGTGATAAATGGGAGCACGACAATAAAAGTTGCTCCAAATATATGATCTTGAGAAGACTAGATATGGCTATTGGCCGTAATGAAGCCACAGCCAATTTACTAAAAGGGGTTAGATGACCCTCTTAGATTTTGAAATAATGACACTTAAGCACCTTCAAATTTCAAAAAGTGACCTCTTTCTACTAATTAAAATATCAATATTATCAATTTTGACCCCCTTTGTTGTAGGAAAATATTGCACTATAGAATAATCTTGACCCTCATTTGAACAGACCTTGATCCCCTTTCAACATAATTCTGGCTTTGCCATTAGCTATCCGGCCCTAGCTCAATAGGAGTTTTAATTGTGTTATGTAATTAGTGTTGTTGGAGAGTTCTGAAAGTATTGACTATTGGAGTGTGGTCGAGAACACTAGATTTTTCTATTGGCCTTAGCTCATATGAAGTTTCTGCTTCGGATAACATATTATTTTCTGTCAGTCTAGTTGAAGACATAGACAAGCAAATTTATCCTTCAGTTTAGCAATTTCCACTGTTGGTGTTTAGTGTAACTGCTTGTTATAATCAGTACATAGATACCACAGAGTTTGCAACTGTTTGCTTTAGTTGGTATGTGTTCTAATCTCATGGAGGTTTTACCCTGTGAATTGGTTCTGTCAATCAGTATCTGAAGAGAGACATTCTTGAGATACATCCATTCATGACAACCAATCATAAAAGTTTGAAATATGTTTTAAATGAAGTCAATGTATAGCAGCTCAGGCTCGTCATCCTTAAAGTTATGAAATTTTCTATTGCACTTGTGTATCTGCTGATCTGTTACTTTCATATTGGAAAATGAAAATTTTATACATATATTAACAGAGTTTTCTCAAAAATGCAGAGCACAATCTAGACTCATGTGAGTTATTTGGAGTGGAACCATCTGGTAGCCAAATCAATTAATGTTAAAGTTCAGCAAAGTTATGAAGGCAAAAAACTTTGACCTCGAAGTGGAGGCCTCCGAAAATGATTCTGATATCAGCAGCCAAGTCGCTTCCAATATATCTCTTCCTCTGAAGGACAGCCTTGCAGACTCTTCATGCATTACAAATCCCTCGGCAACTCCATTGAGTTTGGAACCTGTTTCCCTCGACTTATCTCTAAGATTTAACTCCATCAACGGTGAATTATTAGTAGGAAGGGAATCTGTAGGATTCTCATTATTAAGCACGAGTGAGAGTAGCAACGAACCAGCATCATTCCAAACAGCAACAGCACTTCCACGAGTTTTTCCTTGCAATTACTGCCAGAGAAAGTTCTTTAGCTCACAAGCACTCGGTGGCCACCAGAATGCACACAAGAGAGAGAGGACACTAGCAAAACGAGCTATGAGAATGGGTATTTTCTCGGAGAGGTATGCTGCCAGTTTATCAGCCTTTCCACTGCATGGAGCTTCAATGAGGTCCCTCGCAATCAAAGCACACTCTTCGATGCACCAGGGGTTTATGCCATCTATGAGGCAACATGAAACAACCTTCAGTACGAGACTTGAACACGGATATGTAGGGATGCCAACGTTTCTAGAAGATGACGAGCCTGAGCTGCTATGGCCGGGGAGCTTCAGACAGGTGGCTGAAGCAGTATGCAGTACTCATTCAAGCTTTGCACTGACCGAAGCCAATGTCATAGACGTGGCTCCAAAAGCATACACTCAAGAAGCTACACCGGATCTCACGCTCAGACTTTGAGGAATTAGTTCGAGTACCCTACAACATCGATATCTGTGACCCTTTCTCTCTTTTTGTACATTAAGATAAGATACAAATAGGCCATAGTTGCAAGATTTCAAAATGTGCCTTGGTGTGTTTCAGTAAGAAAGAATACTCGGATCCGATGCGACTTGGGTGGTGACTTTGAAGTGGCAAAGACTGCGTACATTAAACTCTTCCGAGTCCTGATGTGGTAATAGCTGCATGCGATGGGGCGTCGCTACCTTCTCACCGGTTGTTGATCTGAAGATCTATGTATTGTTATATATGAATTGGGGTTTGGTATTTAGTAAGTCTATATGCCTGTTGTTTGTATTTCATTGATCAACTGACCAACTTTTGGAAGATGAGTATATGTTTAATTGGAAAGGTACAATTCAACTGTAATCTTAGGATTTGTTTTCTGAAGCTCTTCTGCTATCCATTGTTCCGAGGAACATAAGATCTATTACTAACCATTCTAAATAACACGATTATGACGATCCTGAGATTTTGGCCACTCTAGACGAACTCTAAAGACGGCCCCAACCATATACATGTAAGAAGAAAAAAATGAAACCTACTTTTTTTTAATTTATCATTTTCATATCCCAATAAATTAATTTAAAAAGAAGACTTGACGACTTAAAAATTATCAAATTTCATCGAATATCATTTATAAATTTATAATAATCAAAAAAACGGTGCGGAAACAAAAACTTTTAACTAGAATCTAGTCACCCTTTGCTGCAAATTGCAATGTGTGCAAAAATATATATATAATGACAAGGGTATATATATATATATATATATATATATATATATATATATATATATATATATATATATATATATATATAATGACAAGAGTATATTTATCCTTCCAAAATCTCACTTTTGAATTACCATTTCACTATTCTCTCTCATATCTTCTCCTTATTCTCTCTCTCTCTCTCTCTCTCTCTCTCTCTCCTGTCTCCTCCTCATTTTCTCTCTCATCACCATCATCTCCTCTTTTTAAATTATGT
Organism: Codonopsis lanceolata; assembly: GCA_013146195.2. NCBI lineage: Eukaryota > Viridiplantae > Streptophyta > Magnoliopsida > Asterales > Campanulaceae > Codonopsis > Codonopsis lanceolata. Next base: position 20,200 of record JABEVN020000102.1, on the reverse strand, counting down.
TTATACATTTTTCTCTCTTTAAACAAAAAAATAGTAATTAAAACAAAAATAATAGTTCCAGAGTCGAGAAAACAAAAATATAAGAGGATGTTAGTAAAATAAAAAATAATTTATGGAACAAGTCACTATAAAAATAATAGTTACAGAATCAACAAACAAAAATAATTTAATGTGGAGGTTAGTAAAATAAAATAATTTATGGAACAAAAGTTTAAAACAAATTCTTAAGAATATATATGTAAAAAAATAAGTTAGTAAAATAAAAATATTTGATAGAACAAAAATAATAGTTATGGAGTCAATAAAATAAAAAAAACAATTTATACTGAGGTTACTAAAATAATAAAAATAATTTAAGGAAGAAAAGTTTAAGACAAATTCTTAAAAATAGTTATGTAAAACAAAAATATATTAGTAAAATAAAATTATTTGATGGAACAAAAATACTTAATAGTTACGGAGTCAATAAAAAATAATGTAAACTAAGTAAAATTATAACATAATTTAAACTGAGTAAAATTATAAAAATAATTTACAAAACAAAATTTTAATACAAATTATTAAAAATAGTTATGTAAAACAAAAATACGTTAGTAAAATAAAAATACTTGATGGAACAAAAATAATAGTTACAAAGTCAATAAAACAAAAACAATTTAAACTGAGGTTAGTAAAATAATAAAAATAATAGTTACAAAATCAATAAAACAAAAAATATAATGGAAGTTAGTAAAATCAAAATAATTTATGTAACAAAAATAATAGTTAACAGTAAAAATAATTTCGTTATTTTGATTTCAGCTTATTTTCTTATCAAAAATTCCTTTATTCGTAAAATAAAAATACAATTTAATAAAGGTAATCATTCAAAATAAAAAACTTATTTGAGTTCAGATTTTATTTGTAGGGCGGAAAAAATCTAAGTTTGTTCGAAGACATCATTCTACAAAGTTTTTGAATAGTATAAAATGTTTGGGGTTGCCAGACCATGGATTGACATTTAAAAGTGGTGTTACAGTAATGCTATTGAGAAGCATTGACCATGTTGCAGGGTTGTGCAATGGAACAAGACTAATCATCATAAATCTTAGGGATCACATTGTTGAAACAAAAATTTTGAAAGGAAGTAATGTTGGAGAAAATGTTTTTATCCCAAGATTGTCATTAACACATCCGATGTAGACCCTAAGGGGTGGCCCGGCGGTAGAGTTGTGACAATATTGGGATTTAAAAAAACTTCATCTGATATAAGACTGACTTTCAAATTTCAGAGAAGACAAATTTTATTGATGGTAGCATATGCAATGACAATTAACAAGTGTCAAAGTCAATAATTGCACATAGATAGGTCTCTTCTTGAAGAAACTAATATTTAGCCATGGGTAGTTATATGTTACAGTTTTTAAAGTAACAAATTGTTTTGATTTAAAGATATTAATATGAGGTGAAGATGAAAAACCAACAAATAAAACAACAAATGTTGTGTATAAGGAATTTTTTAAATTTATAATGATTAGTGATATACTGATGTGTATTTGTTAATAAACAGATTCTTCTTATTTTATCCTTTAAGATATTTTTATCCTCTTTATTTTGTTTATGTACGATTTAGTTAAAAAAAAGAATAACGTGTGCTTAACGTATGAGTTAAAAAAACTAGTTACCTTTCAAAAAGACAGTATCTTTCAATTAAGAGAATCATCTCTAATTTGCTTTTAGTTCCTTTTTTGTGGTGGATATTATCAGTATGACCCTTTGACCCATGCAATATACTTTCATAGCCTTTGACCATTTAAAATTTTGGAACAATTTAAACAGACAAAAATACCATCTGGTTAATAAGGTCGATCAAAGGTCGATTAACTCGACATTTGATAGACCTTTAAAAGGTTGACCCAAAGGTCGAGTTAATCGACCTAAAGCTCATTATATTAGTTTTGAGAGCCAAAAGGGTATTATAGACAATTCATCACAAAAAGGCTATGAAAGAATATTTTTTGAGAGTTAAGTTAGTTTTATATTATGTATATTTAAAAAGGTTATAAATAAATATACCATTGTCTAAATATTATATGTGAGCTTTATTTGTAATAAAGATAAAACATGAGATAATTACATGCCGGTACACTTTGGAGAATATTTAACCAATTAGATGCCTCCTTTTTATCTAACCGCATAAGTTTACTTTTGTTATTTTTTTCCTTAAAAGCCCATCCTCCTACTATCCTTCTTTCTCCAAAATTTGATACTGTTGTCCAATCTTTCTTAAAAGTAAAAACATTGAACAGCCACGACTCTCAAAATTTCTTCCAGTTACTCTTATTCAATCAATGGTACTTAATGAGGAGAAGAATACATTTAATGGGAGCCATTGAGGGGAGAGAGATATTTAATTCATTGTGATGCCAAAATTTTGTATTGCGATACCCAATTTGGGTGAGGATTTTTCAATTGCAATGCTCAAATTTGGACAAACTTCAATTGTGCATTACGATTAGAGCTGTCAAAATGGGTCAAACCGTTGGGTTGGTCCGCCTCACCATTAAAAAAAGTGGGTTGGGTTTTAAAAATACAACCCCGCTAGGAGGCGGGCTTAATGGACCAGACCCGTTTGGGGCGCAGGTTAGAGCGGGGCGGGGCGGTTGGTCCGCCATTTTTAAATTATACTAGTATTATATATCTACATCTACAATTAATGAAACTGAATACCTATCCCTTCTTTTTTTATTTCTTATTACTGGCACTATCATCCTCCCTCTCCTTCCAGCCATCACCCACTACACTAATCCAACCAATTTGCATTCTCCCTCTCTCTACTTGACTACCTCACAGCCCTCTCTCTCTCACACACACTCCTACAAGTAACATGCTACAGCTTCCTCTTTCCTCGTTCAAACTTCAGCACCAAATTTGGAAGGCAAGACGATGACGAGCGATGACGGCAGGTATTTTTTGCACAACCTTTTCGAAGTAGGCCCTCACAGCTGGACTATCTTTTTCGTCGCTATGATTTTTTATTCATCAGAGAGAGAAAGGGAGTAAGAAAGAAAGATTGTATATATCGATTGAGCGCTCGAGGTCAAGTTTGTGAACAGAACGGAAGAGGTTTGTTTAGCTTTGTTTGTCTTTCCTGTTTGGCTACTGAGTTGGACGATCAAATTGCATATACGTGTGGCCGAGCCCCTCCTAGAGCAAGACTGATTGTGTTTGGCAACTGGACTAAGGAGAAGAAGGCTCTGCGAGGCTGCGATTTACTCGGAAAGTCTTTCCTAGACATCCATTTAATCATCTATGTTATAATTTCCTTTTTTTGGTGGGTTGGTCCGCCCCGCCCCTTAACCCAAGGTGGGTTGGGTTGGGTCAAAGTATTTCTGGTCCGTCATTTTTTCGGGTTGGTCCGCCCCGTTGATCCGTTTTGACGGCTTTAATTACGATGCCCAATTTTTGAATTACGATACCCAATTTTTGAATTATGATGCCTAAATTTGGACAAACTTTTAATTGTGTATTGCGATGCCCAAATTTGGGTAGGTGCTTTGGCGCGTGTCTTTCCTTCATTAAGGGTATCTTCGACATTTTACCTAAAAAGTGTACTTAACCAGTTGAATAAAAAGAAAGTGGATTGGAGAGGTTATAATTTCATCCTATGGGACCGACCCGGTTATCCCCCATAAAACTTTTGATAAATTGCGGGTCAGTCAACTTTTTTAAGTTTTCTGCAACTTTATACTCCTATATTTTTGGAGAAAATTGTTGATCGGTCCATTTTCCAAAGTTTTAATTCGCTCCATTACCGTGTTTTTCTTTCCAACCGAAAAATGACACTTTTGGGGTAAAATGAACTTGAGGCGCGTTACGAAAATGCACCGCGATTCAAAAAAATTAGAAAATGCACCGTGATTCAAAAATTTATGCACCACGATTCAAATAATTTATGCACCGCCATTCAAAAAAATTTGAAATTGCATCATGATTCAAAAATTTATGAACCGCTATTTCTACTGATTCTGTTTCTTTCGTTGCTCTCCTTCTTCACTTCTCTCTCAACCCAAAGCAATAGATTTAACATAGCAGCTCCAAATAACAATAATTCCTTGGTTTGTGTGTGCGCTAAGTTGTGATTGGTACCCACAATAATTCCTCCATCGAGTCCATTCAATCGAGTGTACTTCGTCATCCTTTCAGCAAGTTTGTTTATTCATAATACTAATTAAATCTATTAGTGTTATTATTATAAAATGGAGTTATATCGATTCAACGATTTGTTTTTCGAAATCTGTTTGGGATAATTCATTCATCACATCAATGGTAACTACTGGAATTGGAGAATCAATCGCTTCAAATGAAAACAGAGCAAAAAGAACTCACAATTCCACGTTGCATTTTTTGAATCGGGATACATAATTTTTTGCTCATATTTGATTGTATAACCACAAACCCATGGTGTGACCTTAAGGGGTGGTTCAGTGATAGAGTTGGAGTTTTACAAAATGTGAGGTCTCAGGTTTGATCACTTCTCATGTCCCTTTAGGAAAAGGTCTACAAAAAATAATTTTAAAAAAGTGTTACTAAAAAAAAAACAAAGGAAATGAAGAAAAATGGAGAAGACGAAGAAATTTACATAGTTTTTTTTTTTTACTTTGGGTATTATAGGAACATTTATTTCAAAAATGACCATTTGCGGTTGAAAAAAACACTGAACTAGAAGGGTTATAAACTTCAAAAAATGGATCGGACAGAATTTCACTCATTTTTTTGTAACCAGAAAAAGACACTTCATGCATCATGATGCACAAAATCATACATCATGATGCAACATTTGAACATCGCGATATATGAAGTTTCTTTTTTTGGTTACGAAAAAATATAGAGATGTAAAACAGTTGAAAATTATCTAGAGGGGACCGGGTCGAATTTCTCCCTAAAATTTTAATACTCTCTATTCCGGGTATATCTTGGGGTGTCAGTATATATTAATTACGTAATCGAAGAGGTACATTACTTTAAGTGGTAGTTGAGGAGCGTTATTCGAACTCGACCCATAAATGAGGGGGTTGTTTGTAAGGGGGTTATTCGTAACTGACACAGAACCATTGGATCTTACGACCGATATCGATCCAAACCGTTGAATAGTTTCAATAAATTAATTGAGCTGTATTGTATAATTAATTGCTGGTGAGTCCACTTGCATAAGTTAAAATTTTGTTTCAAATGCCCTTGACAACATATATAACTTGTTCTTCCTAAATCATGTCTCTATGTATACATATCAAGAAAGTATAAATCATCTCTTATATCATGCTTTTTCTATTTTTGCTAAAATCAATGTCACATAATCATGATTTCTTTCATTATGAAGAAGAAAAAAATATCAGCTATATAATCTGACACCACTTCTGTTAGTTAAACAAGAGGGAGCATATAAAGTTTTTCAAAATATTTAAACAATGCAAATTACAAGCAAAATCAAGTTACTATGTTTTGTGTTGGAAAATTTGTTTAATGTCAAAGAAATTGTGCAACTCATAACACGAATTTCTTTGAGTCATGAGTCATTTGTGTAATAACAAGGATAATTGTATAAATATGTTCAATTCCGTGAGAACATCGAAATCATATATTTATTTGTCCAATTTTACGTTTGGATGAATACGTTATGAATGATTAAAGTGTGATATTAGAAGTGAATTTGTCTCACATTGAAAAAATAACAAAGGCTGAGTGGTTCAAATGCAAACTCCTTATGTGTAAGAGCTAAGCTTATTTATTGTGTAATTGTATCTATTTCCATGTATTATTCCTAACATTTTGCATTATTCATTTTCAGTTCATTCAAATATTGGCTAATAGTCTCATCAAAAATGCATTTTAACAAGGATATTGGCGGCGTGCACAATGTATGTTTAATAAAATGTCTGAGAGAAACCTTGTTCACTAAATAACAAAATGTTGGGCACAAAGAAACATGGTTTGATAGGGATTGATTTAGAATTGCGATGCATCGATTTAAATTTGCGATGCATCAATTTGGAGTTCCGAAGCATCGTTATGAAATGGGATATTTTGATAAATGATTGTGCGCATCGCGATTCATGTAAACAAATTGATACAACGCAATACACTGAGTAAGTGATCAATAACGCTTTTTTGATTCATTAAGAGGATCGTAGTCTTTTCAACCCGAAGAATGTTTTTCCGAATAAAAAAAATACGGTACCATAGTGGCTAGACCCTAAAATGATCTAGTAGTGACCAAATCAGCATAGGCGTTGGTGGGCTCCAATTAGCATAGGCTAACATGGGTGAAATCAGGAAACAAGTTGTGTCGATCATGGGTTGGCAGAGGTTTGTGCAAGTCCCAAGTAGAACGTCTACTTTTAGGCTTTAGCTACGAATGAAGCCAAGGCCAACATGACCACCTCCACCTCCACCTCCGCTCCGCTTCTGCTTCCGCCGCCACCTCCTCCTTAAACAATTATGTAACGCCTCGGTGTCTAATCAATTGACTAGGAGCTGAACTCGTCATGTAACTAATTCCATATTCTTTTAGATAGTAATTGGAGTATTAATTAACAATGGCAAGTAGGGGCGTGTCCCTTTTGTTCATTAAACAAATATACTCCTTGTATTTTAATAGGGGCAAACCACACAATTGGTCCATGTAATTTTTGATTTTTTTGTTTTTCGTCCTTGTACAAAAATTTGTTTGCAAGCGATCCTTGTACCAACCAATTTCAACAAAGTTGGTCATTCCGTTTAGTTTCGTTATTTTTTTCTATTAAATCAATACACATGCATCTCACGTACATTTTAGGTAGGGTAAAATAGTCATATCTCCTTTGAAAGTACATGGACCGGCTTTGTAACAACAATAATTATTGATATTTTTTGTAAGGATTGTTTAAATAATAATAAACTATTAAAATATGTGTTCAATATTAAAAGGTTATTAAGGTTCTAAGTTAGTCAAAAATTAATATTTTTATCAATTTTTTTTTATGCATGTCCACCTCAACCTTTATTGGACACCTTATTTTTTCTTATTTTCTGAAAACACAAAACAATATTTTTTTAGTAATGACAATTATTATAGTATAACTTTGATAATTTTAAATTTACCAACTATAATACTATAACATAATAATTCTATTTTAATATTGTTCAAAAAAATAATTATATTTTAATTAAAATAAATATATCATACAGTTGGGATACTCCGATTGGGGCAGATGGTAGTAAGACCGACAACAACGAATTTATCGGAACATGAAATATTCCTAGAGAATTCGCCCATGAATGACTTTATAGTTGGTTCGGGGATGGAAAGATATTGGTAACAGCTCACAGGTCTCGAATCAGTTCACAAAGAAGAGTGAACGTGAAGCGGCCTCCATTTTTTCACGGATGGCGTCGTCGCAGCCATTGACCAAATTGCCAGGTCAACTTTGTTGGCGTCGTCGATGGATGGTCGTCTAGGATGGAGAGATAGATTCCCAATGAAGCAACCTATTGTTGGGTACGCTTTGAAGTGGGGATGCCAACTATGTCTTTCAATTGGCCAATTTTTAGGAGCTCACCAAGCTTGTCTACCACGAAGGCAGCAGTGGAACCAATACCAAGGACCATGCCTATGCTAACGCATTTTTCGGTGGCAAGTTTCTTGAGATTGTCTTCTGCTAAAAGAGGGAAAGGGATGGGGATAAGAAAGCCTTGATAGAGCAAAAATTATAAGAGGTTGTGCGGAGGTTGAGGCATGGGGATGTTAGGATGAGGCGGGTGGTGGTGGTGGTGCCGTAGCGGGGGGTGGTGAAGGGAAGAAGGAGGAGAGAGGAATGATAGGGTGTCCATGGATGAGAGAGAGAAGAAGGGGGAGGGGTTGACTAATATTTGTTCAAAGACTTTTTAAAGTTTAAGATTGCTCCCTTTAAGATTAGTCCTATAATTTTTAAGAGATATTGACTATTTTACCCTTCCACAAATGCATGTGCGTATCATGTGAGCGCATTTTAACGGCGACAAGTTGACGTAAGGACCAACGGTGTAAAAGTTTTAAGTTCAGGGGACCATTTGCGAGTGGTGCGGGGACCAATTATGTAGTTTGCCCTATTAATAATAACTCGTTAGTACCCTGGTTTCAATAATTGTTTTTGCAAAATTTGTTATAATAGATGATTTTTAAACTTGTTATATGTAATTACAATTTTAAATTAACATACTTTGAACAAAACTAAAATAATATTGAAATTGATCATATGGAGTAATTGAAATATTTGCGCATTTAATTTTATGTAGAAAACGAACTCCAAAAATGAAAAAAAAAAATTAATAATTACTCCATTTGTTTTTAAAATATTGTCTACTTTAACCCGACACACTGTTTAAAAAAAGTAATTGACTGTATTATAAATATTGGTGAAATGTGTGATTTTTTTTAATGTCCTTGACTACGTGGTCATAATTAAAGTATGTAGAAAAGGTAATGGTAAAGTGTAAAAGTGTTTTTCCTAAAAGGGAAAGTTCTGAAAAAGGACAATTATTTAAGAAAGTCGTCATGTGACAGTCGTGGATTTTGTTAGTAGTAATTAATAAAAATTAAATTTTCATCTACTGATGGTGTATAATTTTTTTCTTACACGTGTCATAATCCAATGGTTGCTTGAGTAAAAAAGATTCTACACCGCTGATTGATAAAAATCTTACTCAATTAATAATTAATAGATATAGATTAATAGAAAAAATATTAACATAAAATTGTCCCCTAAATAACTTGTATAAATAAAATAGTAGAGAAATGAAAATGGATAAGAATTGAAGAGTTTCAGTTAAGTTAAACTTGTATAAATTAAACATGATAAAATCTAATTTTTAAATTAAATTTTATTTGACAAAAAATAATAAACAAAACCTTTTCTTATTTTACATAAAGTTGACATGTGGCAATCATTTTACAAAAAAGTGACATATGTTAGCATCGCTTTCTATTTTAATAATAGTTAATAGATATCAAATAATATAAAAATTAACTATGGCACGTTGTTCTCACTTGACCAGATCAAGGGAGTCTATACCAACTCCCAAATATAGCCAAATCAATAGGTTTGTTTTGATTTCGTGGCTTATTAAGGATAAAGTATTCACTTTCCAATCTTTACCATTAGACCGAACCGTGAAATCGATCCAAACCGTTGTGGTTTTGTTAAGTTTGTTTTGACTTTTTAAGATTCAAAGACGTCCGAATCAACTCGTATTTTCTCCCAAATCGAATCGAGAAGAACAATTGATACCCCTAGATCATATGATAATTTTGGAGTGCAAAGTCAGAGATTCAATGACCATGGCTTATTTTCAACTTATACAAATGTAAACTTGCTCTCTTAATATTCAATTTTTTTCAATATAAACTCAACTGACGCGACCTGAAACCTCCCACGTGGAAGGACCCGTGGCCGCCAACCCAACCTGGAAGGGGCCCACCACCCAACAATACACCTGGTTGATAGGCGACCACGGACAAGCTAATCGAGGACCCTCGACAGGCCAAGCACGACCGACCATTGATCGATGTTTTATTTTATCTATTTCCTTGCAAGTGGACAAGACTATTATAGAATAGACTCGGAAGCAAGGGTCGAACCCACAGAGACAAGTGATCACGAACAGTGCGATTATAGATAACAAATTATTAACCTAAGGGGGTTTTTATTGTTTAATTCTACTCTAAATTACTAGTTACGATGTTTAACTAATTAGACAAGAATAACGAGATATGAAGATCTTATGGTGAGTGGAAATCTAGGATTCGGTTTCACTTATATCTCCTTTATGTTCAATTCATAATAATGTCATTCAATGTCTTGGGTTCGTTCACTAAAAATAGATATAGTCTGTTGAACAATTGGTTCACTTCCATCCCCAAAAATTCATTCATTCCATATCCTAAGCACAGAACTGTCAATCTAGTCGTCACCTAGATTTATGATCTATCTGTCACCTAGATCATGTAAGAACCCGGTCCTAACTTATCACTCTCATCGATAGGTCCAATTTATTGTGTTGGTGAGCCGATACGACATATGCACTCGGTCATGCAGTTATCCGCACCTCTAAGCCTTTATTATTTGCGATTACATTCATTTGTTCAAAGCAAAATAATATAGGGATTGATAAACAACACAATCAATAAGCATTGAATAGACATATATATATATATATATATATATATATATATATGAATCAAAACATAAATTCGATACAAGTTACCTCCCACCTCCTAGATTAGGGATGATTTAGTTCATCATAGGACGATGAACAACACATGAAGATGATGGGAGACATGATTTGATCTTCAATACTTGAAATTACAAAACCTAACTATGTTATACAATCTAAAACTACCTAAAATCTATGTAAAGAGAGCTTCCACCGCCCTCCTTATGCTTAGGCTCGGCACCGACTTCTATATATACTCGGGAGTTGTGATTGGATCGAATGACCGTGTGAAAATCCGAATAGGTCGCATTACGCCTACCTTGCGGTGCAGTGCCGATACCTTGCGTCCGCATGGTCTCCAATGTGGGTGGCTTTTGATTTCTTTGATTGCCGGCTTCGAGGACAGACGTCGCCTACCTTGCGGTCGCAAGGTCTGAGGCACCTTGCGTCCGCAAGGTGTCCAGTTTGTGCAGTCTTTATTTTTCTTCAATTTTTCTCTTCCTTGTAATTTGCACTTAAAACCCTGGAGTTTCGCGTATTTTCACAATAATCCTCGAAACTTACAAAACTCACCGAAAACATATATTAGTACTCAAAAGACTCGTGAAATAGCATAATTTAAGTCATAGAAGTATATAAAATCGACGTATAAAATACATCGATCAAATACCCCCAAACTTGAACTTTGCTCGTCCACGAGTAAACAAATAAACTTATAAATACAAAAGCATATAAATAACAAAAATTAAAATCTTTTTGTGAGGGTGACACTATTTACACTCCTCTATAAACCCACAAACTCAAGGAGACTCTTTCGAGTGACTCGACTATGCAGATAAATACAAAAACAAATAAATACAAAAGCGAATAAAATTACATATAAAAATAAGACATAAAATCTTTTTGGCTTCATCTCAAGTTATAAGTGTATGGCATGCATGTAATCTCGCTTTGGTGCTCACCACATATATGCGAGGCTTAGTCATATAAAACCAACTAGTCTTTTCTTAATATCGCTACTACTTTTAATTTCTCCGTGTGTGTGTGATCACCAGTCTTAAAGAATATCTTAACTAAAACAGTTTTATTGAGCTAAACACCACATTCATATGAAAATCACAGTTTAATAGAAAATCATGCATTAAGAAGTATGAGATCTACCATCCAAACCCTCACATGCATTTAAAAGGTCCCAAGGATTCAAAAGATTTATACATCCATCCCATGCACTTCTATGTATGACATACAATGCTCTCATATCCCAATGACTTGTAATAGCTAAGATTATGCTAACACAGTGAGCTTTAAGGTGAATAATAATGAATAAAAAGTGTGTGATCAATTTCCTGTTACTCACTTGACAATAAAAACAACATAAGCATTGGCAAGAAGATCATTAGGACTTTATTAGCTTGTAATGTAAAGCCAAGGTGTTGGGGATATGAAGGAAAGGAATTGGAATTCAAAGTGAGAGAGTAAGACTACCCTTTATCCCTCATACTTCCAAGCAAAAGGAAGTTTTTCCTATTTAGGCTAGGACTCGCAAAGACCACAAGTGGAGGGGTGCTTTGTGTTACTTTTCACTTTTTCTTCTTCCCCCAAACTTGTTTTGGGCAATATATTCTTCTAAAAATATCATCATTTTAATCAGCAGAATTTTTATAACATATTTTCTCTTGAAAGCTATGCTTTCATTTGAATATTTTGTTTATCCTCTTCTTCTTCCGTTTCATTTTTCGTCGACACATGATATTTTTTTTTTCGACGACGACAAGAAGAAGCCTTCGAAAATAGCCTAACCGAAAAGAAGTGGTCCTCCTAAAATCAATTTCCCACCCACATCCTACTCTCTCAAAGGGTAGGCTAAAAGTGTATAGGCTTTTAGGGTTAAGTTAATGTGGGTAATAGAAACGATGGCGAATGGGGTTTTAAATAGTGTGCTTAGCACACTCCATTCTTTTCATTAGGCTCAAAGGGGACACTAGGGATATATTTTAGTATAGGTCGGGGAATATTTAGGCTCTAACGATCCAAAGATGGCCTAAATCATTTCTTAATGCCAAATGCTCATATAATATTTAAAGCAAGTAAGACAACACAAAATATCATATCAACTATGGGAATTGGGTTGAGTGTTTAGCATCACCGGATTTACATAAGCATTCGCTAGACGATGGTAGGGACAATTGAGACTAACATGCACACCGGTTCGAAAGTGTGCTTGAGATATATAAATGAGAAAAATCCAAGGGATCTAACTAACATGCAATTGACCCTAAGTTACAATTTAATGCAACAATCATGTTCGAATGGCTATGCATCATATTCTTGTGCATATCTTGTTGAAGTGAAATAGGTGTTATAAACTTTATAAAACTATTCTAATCAATCCATAGTTATGACTGTGTGAGTGCATGAAGAATTTGGAGAAAAGTAAAAGTTTCGCAAAATTAAGTAAATTCCGTGGGGATCTATGGACTAACTATGTGTTCATTGCACTAATCTCCTCATGGACTACGACTAGCATTACCATACCTAAACTCGAGGATGAATATTTTGAATTAATTTTTATATATATTTTTTAAGAAATTGGGAGATGATGACGATGACACAATTGTTAGGGACCCTAAAGGTCCTTCCTATTATAGTATTCTGGTCATGCCAACAACTCCGAAAATTAGAAAAAATAAAAACAGAAAAATAGGGTGAAGAGTTAAATGGTCATCATATAAAGAAATTTTCTTTCACCCTAACGACATAGCCAACTCCATTCCTCGTTAGGCTAGGACCTCGCTAAGACTTAAAGTTTTAAATCCTCCCCCAAACTTAATTTCTATTTTGTCCTCAAAATAGAGGAACATATGAGAGGATTGATGGGGTAGGACAAATATAAAAAGGACGTAGCGGTCCACCTAACGAACGAGGATGGAACTTGGGCCTCGACTCAAGGTGAGTCGGGCGGAGATAACGAATGAGGACGAAACTCGGGATCGTGCCCGGTGGCAGCCCATAGAAATTTGAGACATTATGTCCCACGGTGTTAACCCGAAAAATTTCACTGGCTCAAGACGCATTTGTGCCAACTCGCCGACTCACCATATCGCTTGGGAGGACGCCTTCCTCCAACCTGTTGGAGATCCCAACGGCGGGTCCTCCTCTTCCTCTTCTGGGTCCTCCTCTTGAGGAACCCTCACTCTGGCCGGTGATGTTCAAACAAAATGGCCCTAGTAATGACCGACCTCCTGTGTTTGGGCATTCTCACTCACGCTTGCCCCCTACACAAGTCGGTAATCAAATGCGGAACGCGAACCCCGCATTCGTCCCTACCTCTAATAAGGGTCTTGATTTGGCCGTTGATCAAACGGCCAACATCAATGGACCCACCATCATAATGGTGTAGGTCAAGATGCCCTCTCCCAATTCACCGTGTTTTGGTGACTTGAGGGCATGAGACGCCCAAGAACAAATTTATACACGGCTTGGCCGTGTCTTGGAGGAAGGACTCTCTCATGGTGCGTGGTCCATAAGGTGGGTTACGGTTATAGGACCACTCCACACCGTGGAGAGCAATGGTAGCATTGACTACCTCGACAGGATACGGGGTGAGGTGTGTGTTATAGTCATCGGCACCAACCGCAAAGTTGGAGGTGCGAAATACGTGTTAATGCTTTGGGCCGAAAAATCAACTACTATATTCCTAACATTAACGGTGTCTAGCACACCGCCATCCATGCCAATGTTGCCATTGGCGTAGAATTCTCTGACAATAGGGACTACGGCGTCCTCAAGGAGAATCTAGCAAAAGCCCCCACCTACGAACCATCGATTGGGACGGATACCAAAGTCTTCACTTTGAATCCCTTTCGGGCACCAAGGACTTGGAGAGTTTGTTGGTGTACCTCTCCGATGCCTCAGGACACAAATCGGGTTATGTCAAAATTATGCTCTTCCTCCCGAACAGGCCGAGGATGAAGCACCTAATTTCTACGCCACTGAACATTTTGTTTGATAAAAAATTTTAAAAACTAAAAAGTTTAACTATTAAAATTGTATTTTAAAATTTAAAATTAAAATTTATTCTAAAGCATGCAAAAAATTATATCTACGTTAAAAACTATCTAACACCCTAGCATGCAAGTATTTTCGTGGTTACTTGTTTGTTTACCTTAATTGAGTGAATGCAAATGAGTGGAGCTTGACTTTCGGCGGCAACAATGGAAGTTCTTCCTTCTCTTTCTTCAAAATCTTCACTTGGGAAGTGCAATGGTGGATGAGTGGATGAGGGAGATGAAGAGTTTGAGGAGAGAGAGGGAGTATCTTGGAGATTAGTGCCGAACTTTCGAGGATCTTGCCTTAATTTGAAGAGTCGGGGAAGGGCGCCGGTCCGCAAGGTAGGCAAATCAAACCGATCTGTTGCTGCATTCCCCATGACCGACAAAGACGCGGATTCATGAGATTCAAGATTTACTGGGACCTTGCGGCCAGCAGTCTTCCACACCTTGCGCCCGCAAGGTGGGCGCAAGTGACTTCCCTTCTTGTTTTTCTTTTTCGCCTTTTCAACAGCTTGCGCTTAGCCCTTCCGTTAACTTCCGTTATGTCTTGGATATTTCCCGTATGCAAAATCTAAACAAAAATTCTAAACTAAAATTATTAGTAACGTATAAATACAACACTAAGATGTTTTTCTCCCCAAACTTAAATTTTGGCATATTTAATTAGAAATTAAATATCCAAAAATAAAATTTAACTGAGAAAAGCATAATTAAACTAACTAAATAACAAATAACTTTCAAAATAGTGGGTTGCCTCCCACTTAGCGCCTTTGTTTAACGCCTGCCCGACAAACCGCAAGCCTAGTCTCTTGGTGGTTCATTGTCGGCCAAACGGATTAATTCAATTGTTCGCTCAACTCGACATTGGCTCAAAATATGGCTTGAGTCTGTCCATTCACTTTAAACACTTCATTATATTTTGGGGTTTTGTATATCAACGCCCATGAGGATAAATTCATACTATTCTAAAAGGACCGGCACTATTTTGATTTTAACTTTCCCTGAATAACCTTAACCTAGAGTTAAACAATAATCCTTTCATACTGGATGAAGCATTTTGTTGGCTAATCCCATGTCATGATACTTTTTGGTCTTTTCTTTATAAGTCTTCGCATTCTCATACGAATTAAGTCTATGTTCTTCTAACTCATTTAACGAAAGTCAGTCTTTCTTCTCGGCCAATGTTAAATCTAAATTTAATTCTTTAAGCGCCCAATAGGCTTTATGCTCATTTCAAGCGGTAAATGGCAAGCTTTGCCATATACCATTCTATATGGACTCATTCCTATGGGTGTCTTAAAAGCGATTCGGTATGCCCATAAAGCATCCTTGAGCTTAGATTCTCAATCTTTACGATTAGGTCTAACAATGAGCTTTTCTATCACACGCTTTTATTTGCCTATTGCTTACTTCTACTTGTCCGGATGTTTGTGGATGATAAGGTGTAGCTAACTGTGAGTTACACCATGCTTTCTAAGAACATTATTTAACAACTTATTGGTAAAATGAGTTCCCCTGTCACTTATTATGGCCTTAGGGACTCCATATCTAGCAAATAAATCTTCTACAAATTTGACTCATCTTTTTTCCATCATTAGTCTTGGTTGCTCTTGCTTCTATCCATTTAGAAACATAATCAAGCGCTACTAGAATATATTCGCAATTATTGGACACGGGGAAGGGACCCATAAAATCAATACCCCCAAGCGTCAAAAATTTCAACTACTAAATTAACATGTAAGGGCATCTCGTTTCTCTTTCCTATACCACTGTTCTTTGACATTTGTCGCATGTTACGTAAAGCAGTTCACAATCTCTAAAGCAGTAGGCATCTGAGACGATTGCAAAATTTTGGCGGTTTATTACCACTAAAATGACCACCACAAGAATATCCATGGCGAAATTCCATGATACCTTGTTGGTCTTTTAGAATACATCTTCTTATTAAAGAATCGGAACAAATCTTATATAAATGAGGAGCTTCCCAAAATAATTTTAGTTTCCGCCAAAAATTTCTTCTTTCGTAATGATCAAAATCCGGATTAATGATATCGAGACACATAATAGTTGACAAAATCGACATACCAGGGTCGGAATCTTTAATGGCTAAGGAGTTGTTCATCGGAAAATTATCATTTAGGGACAGGATCATCAAGAAATTGATGTTCAAGCAAGGTGAAAATTCTAACCTAGACAAGTGGTCGCCACAACATTTCTTCCTTTTTATCCTTGATAGTTATGTCAAATTTTTGTAACAATAACATCCATCTAATTAATCTTGGTTTAGCATCCTTCTTACTTAAGAAATATTTTAATGCAATGATCGAAGATTATCACCTTTGATCCTAGCAAATATGATCTAAATTTTTCTAAAGCATATACTATCCGCTTAAAATTCTTTTCAAGAGTGGTATAATTCAATTGAGCATCATTCGAGTTCTACTAGCATAATGGATCACATGAGGCTTTCTATCTACCCTTTGTCCTAACACGGCTCCAATTGCAAAACTGATGCATCACACATGATTTCAGTGGGAGTGACCAATCAGTATTGAGATAAAATTGGGCAAGAACTTTTCTTTTAATAAATTAAAAGCTTCTAAACATTCTTTATCAAAAATAAACTCTCAGATCTTTGCTAGCAAATTACATAGAGGTTTGGTGATTTGGAAAAATCTTTTATAAATCTTCGATAAAACCAAGATGGCCAAGAAAACTCGAACTCCTTTAACCGAAGGGAGGGGTAGTTGTGAAATAACTTCAATTTTAGCTTTGTCAACTTCAATGCCTTTATTTGAAACAACATGCCCTAAGACAATTCCATGTTTTACCATGAAGTGACTTTTCTCCCAACTTAAAGTTAAATTAGTTTCAAGAAGATCTTTTAGGACATATGTAAGGTTTTCTAAACAAAGGATCAAAAGAATTCCGAACCGAAAAATCGTCCATGAAAACTTCTACGCATCTTTCAACTAAATCGAAAATATAATCATGCATCTTTGAAAAGTAGTCGGTGCATTACACAACCCAAAAGGCATTCTCCTAAAAGCAAAAGTACCAAAGGGACATGTAAAAGTTGTTTTCTCTTGGTCTTCGTGCAATTGGATCCGATTATATCCGTAAAAACCATCAAGAAAACAATAATATTCATGCGGCTAATCTTTCAAGAATTTGGTCAATAAATGGTAAAGGAAAGTGGTCTTTCCTAGTTGCCGCATTTAATTTACGCAAATCGATACACATTCTATAACCGCTATAGTCCTTGTAGGGACTAATTCATCTTTATCATTTTTAACATCGAATTCCTCGACTTCTTAGAACTACTTGAACAGACTAACCCATTTACTATCCGATATAGGGTAAATTATACCTCGCATCTAAGAGCTTAAGAACTTTCCTAATGCCTTCTTCCATGTGTGGGTTAAGTCTTTGTCTTTCTGTAAGGTTTACTACCTTCTTCTAAATGTATTTTATGCATGCACATAGAGGGACTCCTTTTAGGTCGCCTAAGGACCATCCTAAAGCTTCTATGTGTCCATAAGACTTTTAACAAACTTGCTTCTTGTTTTTCTATTAAGCCTACCGCTATAATAACAGTAAAGTGTTACCTTCCCTAAAAATGCATATTTTAAGTGGGATGGTAATGGCTTTAATTTTTCGACTTTGGGAGAATTAATGGAAGGCATAAATTCGTAATTTTCTACTTTAATAGTTTCTTTTATTTTAGCCTCATTATTCTTTCTTGCTTTTCTTCCTTAATATCTTCTATCTCAATTTCTTCAAAGAGAGATTTTGAATCTCTACTTCATCATCTTTGATTTCATAACTTTCTTCTACTATTTCTCCGACTCATCGTAATTATTTTCCTCGATTCTACTTTTATTTCTTTCTTCTCTCTTCTTTTACTAGCTTCTAATTTTTCTTTTCTAATCTTTCTTCTTCTTCTATTTCTCTTTTCAATTTCCTCAATGTCAATTTTTATGGGAGGATAGGCTATCATCATAGACAATAAATCTATCTCTCATAATCTTCTCTCTTCAAAAGTTTCGTTGATAATTTCAATCTCATCTATTGAAAACAAACTCATGTCACTAGGTCTATTCATAGCATCAAAACGTAAAATTTAACCGTTTCACCTAGGACCGACATTGTGAGTTTACCATTTTTCACATTAATCATTGTATTAAGAATTGCCAACAATATTGGGACTTCATTATTAGTGCATATCTTCCTTTCCATCTCTAGAACCACAAAGTCAATCGTATGATTAATTTATCAACCTGAACTAGATATCTTCCACTATACCCAAGGGATATTTAACCGAGCGATCACTAATTGTAATTGCATATTAGTGGGTTTTAGTTCTCCTAAACCTAATTGTTTATAGAAAAGGCATCAAGTAATACTTGCTCCTAAATCTAGCATTGCTTTCATCTTTTAGAGCTTCCCAAGGAGACTTGGATATTAAACCGCATTGGTCTTTCAACTTAGGTTTAAGTTGTAAAAGTAACCGACGCTTAAATAAACAACAATCTTTCGTTGTTTTCAAACTTGTGTTTCTTAGAGTGAAGATCTTTGAAAACTTTGCATAAGCCGGAATATTTTTAATAACATTAAGCAAAGGTAAATTAACATTTACTTTGGATAACATATTATAAATTTCCGTGAATTGTTTGTCCATTCGGTTTTTCATAAGTCTTCTTGGAACGGAATTGAGGAACATAGGTGGTGGAGCCACATATGTTCCTCTTCTTCTTGATCTAAATCTTTATCTTCTTCAACCGTATTATCTTTATTTTGAATTTCTTTTTCTTTTCTTGTTCCTTATTTGGAACATCTACTCTACTTCTACTTTTTTCTTTTTCTACCTCTTGATTACTTAAATCATTAATCACTTTATCACTATCACTATCTTTTTCAATTTCTTTCTTTTACTTTTTCATTTTCATCAGTAGCATGCATATTAGAAGAAGGATCGATCACTTACCTTCTTCACCTATCACCTTACGCCAAGAGAAGGTGATTGACTTAGCTTGCTCGCTTGACTAGGAACTTCCTTCTTCTCTTTATTTGCTTCTAACTTTCAATATGTTTCTTTCGATTTTCATTTCTTCAAGCATGTACTTCATCAAAGCCGCTTGACCTTTACTAGCTACTTCTTGCTTGGGAACTTCTTCAATTCTCAACCGATTTTGATTTGGCAACCGTGAGGTTGTGGTGGTTGAGGTTGAATTGTTGAGGTTGCAAAGGCTTATTTCCTCCTCAAGAAAAGTTAGGATGATTCCTCCAACCAGATTATATGTATTTGAATAGGATCATTCCTTGGCCTTTGAGGGTACATATTCATAGCATTAGCCTCGTTTCAATATAGCACTTGACGGACAAAAATTAGTAGCATGAGAATATAATCCACATAGAGCACATGCTGCTTGAATTTGCCAATTTTCAAATTGAGCTTGTGTATTTGAATTATCTTGCAATTGATATAGGCTCTATTTTTACCTCTAGCACTTTTCTCTGTTGGGAATTAATACTTAGATCTCAAATAATTTTCTAGTGCTTCGGTGTCATTCTATTAATAGAACCACAAATGCACTATCAACCATAGTTTGTAAACCGGCGAAGACCATGATAAAATTGAAGCACTAACACATGTTGAGCCAAATTATGATGAGGACACATAATAAGCAGATTTTTAAATCTATCCCATGACTCATGGAATGTTTCACCTGTTCATTTTGGAATGACATGATTTGTTTTCTATACTCTGTAGAGATGCATGTTTGTAAAATTTGCTCATAAACAAATCATATAATTGTGCCCAAGTATAAACACTGCTTGGTGTTAGGTTCATAAACCATCTCTTTGCCAATTCTTTTAATCTGGGAAAATATTTCATTTTAATTTGATCTTCGCTAACCCTCCTAAAGGAAAAGTAC
>JABEVN020000101.1:0-104365 GCA_013146195.2 Codonopsis lanceolata | reverse complement strand
TTTCTATAATCTAGTCTCAAGTTTGAATATTAAGCTCGATAATGATCCGGGTAAATTACTTTTTCAACATTTTATGAAGTCATATGTTGGACGCAGCAGAAACACATAAGGTAATTACGCTTTACCCGTGAGGTCTTACAAATGATTGCGAGCAACCATTTCAACTTGAAGGATTTGAATTGCCTTTCGTAGTCACACTCGATGAACGTATTTCAAGATCTAGACTATAGAAAGTCCCTTGCTCTATGAAATATACAATATGTATAACTAGGAATCTTAAGCACTAAGAAATACCTCCTACAACAAAAGCATGTAACTAATGTGTCTAATATCGCAACACCTTTCTAGATATACGCTTGAATTGGCTCCCCGATTAGTCTTTAGCATTCCTTTATAAGTTCAAGATAAGAAAATTATGATTCGTGCTACCAAATAATAGTTTCCACCAAGAATCATAACTATCTTTGTTCTAATCTTTTATTAAACATGTTCATTTGTCTTCGCATTGAAACTTTGTCTTTAACCTTTTCGAGCATTTATATTTTCTATAATCTAGTCTCAAGTTTTGAACATTAAGCTCGATAATGATCCTGTAAATTACTTTTTTCAACATTTTATGAAGTCATATGTTGGACGCAGCAGAAACACATAAGGTAATTACGCTTTTACCTGTGGAGGTCTTACAAATGATTGCGAGCAACCATTTCAACTTGAAGGATTGGAATTGCCTTTTCGTAGTCACACTCGATGAACGTATTTCAAGATCTCGACTACGTAAAGTCCCTTGCTCTATGAAATATACAATATGTATAACTAGGAATCTTAAGCACTAAGAAATACCTTACAAAAAAAGCATGTAACTATGTAGTCTAATATCGCAACACCTATGATTCGTGCTAGCACAAATAATAGTTTCCACCAAGAATCATAACTATCTTTGTTCTAATCTTTTATTAAACATGTTCATTTGTCTTCTCATTGAAACTTTGTCTTTAACCTTTCTCGAGCATTTATATTTTCTATAATCTAGTCTCAAGTTTTGAACATTAAGCTCGATAATGATCTGGTAAATTACTTTTTTCAACATTTTATGAAGTCATATGTTGGACTGCAGAAACACATAAGGTAATTACGCTTTACCTGTGGAGGTCTTACAAATGATTGCGAGCAACCATTTCAACTTGAAGGATTGGAATTTCCTTTTAGAGTCACACTCGATGAACGTATTTCAAGATCCGACTACGTAAAGTCCCTTGCTCTATGAAATATACAATATGTATAACTAGGAATCTTAAGCACTAAGAAATACCTCTACAAAAAAAAGCATGTAACTAATGTATGGCTAATATCGGCAGAACACCTTTATGATCTGCACTACCAAATACCAAATAATAGTTTCCACCAAGAATCATAACTATCTTTGTTCTAATCTTTTATTAAACATGTTCATTTGTCTTCGCATTGAAACTTTGTCTTTAACCTTTCTCGAGCATTTATATTTTCTATAATCTAGTCTCAAGTTTGAACATTAAGCTCGATAATGATCTGGGTAAATTACTTTTTTCAACATTTTATGAAGTCATATGTTGGAGCAGAAACACATAAGGTAATTACGTTTTACCTGTGGAGGTCTTACAAATGATTGCGAGCAACCATTTCAACTTGAAGGATTGGAATTTCCTTTCGTAGTCACACTCGATGAACGTATTTCAAGATCTAGACTACGTAAAGTCCCTTGCTCTATGAAATATACAATATGTATAACTAGGAATCTTAAGCACTAAGAAATACCTCCTACAACAAAAGCATGTAACTAACATGTCTAATACCGCAACACCTTTCCGATATACGCTTGAATTGGCTCCTCGATTAGTCTTTAGCATTCCTTTATAAGTTCAAGATAAGAAAATTATGATTCGTGCTACCACCAATAGTTTCCACCAAGAATCATAACTATCTTTGTTCTAATCTTTTATTAAACATGTTCATTTGTCTTCGCATTGAAACTTTGTCTTTAACCTTTCTGAGCATTTATATTTTCTATAATCTAGTCTCAAGTTTTGAACATTAAGCTCGATAATGATCCGGTAAATTACTTTTTTCAACATTTTATGAAGTCATATGTTGGACTGCAGAAACACATAAGGTAATTACGTTTTACCCAGGAGGTCTTACAAATGATTGCAGCAACCATTTCAACTTGAAGGATTGGAATTCCTTTTCGTAGTCACACTCGATGAACGTATTTCAAGATCTCGACTACGTAAAGTCCCTTGCTCTATGAAATATACAATATGTATAACTAGGAATCTTAAGCACTAAGAAATACCTACAACAAAAAGCATGTAACTAACAGGTCTAATACCGCAACACCTTTCCGATATACGCTTGAATTCGATTAGTCTTTAGCATTCCTTTATAAGTTCAAATAAGAAAATTATATTCGTACAAAATAATAGTTTCCACCAAGAATCATAACTATCTTTGTTCTAATCTTTTATTAAACATGTTCATTTGTCTTCTGCATTTGAAACTTTGTCTTTAACCTTTCTGAGCATTTATATTTTCTATAATCTAGTCTCAAGTTTTGAACATTAAGCTCGATAATGATCTGGGTAAATTACTTTTTTCAACATTTTATGAAGTCATATGTTGGACGGCAGGAAACACATAAGGTAATTACGTTTTACCTAGGGAGGTCTTACAAATGATTGCGAGCAACCATTTCAACTTGAAGGATTGGAATTCCCTTTTCAGAGTCACACTGGATGAACGTATTTCAAGATCTAGACTACAGAAAGTCCCTTGCTCTATGAAATATACAATATGTATAACTAGGAATCTTAAGCACTAAGAAATACCTCCTACAACAAAAGCATGTAACTAATAGGTCTAATACTGCAACACCTTTCCAGATATACGTTTGAATTGGCTCCTGATTAGTCTTTAGCATTCCTTTATAAGTTCAAGATAAGAAAATTATGATTCGTGCTACCAGTCAATAGTTTCCACCAGTAATCATAACTATCTTTGTTCTAATCTTTTATTAAACATGTTCATTTGTCTTCTGCATTGAAACTTTGTCTTTAACCTTTCTGAGCATTTATATTTTCTATAATCTAGTCTCAAGTTCTGAACATTAAGCTCGATAATGATCGGGTAAATTACTTTTTTCAACATTTTATGAAGTCATATGTTGGACGGCAGAAACACATAAGGTAATTACGTTTTACCTAGGGAGGTCTTACAAATGATTGCGAGCAACCATTTCAACTTGAAGGATTGGAATTCCCTTTTCAGAGTCACACTCTGGATGAACGTATTTCAAGATCTAGACTACAGAAAGTCCCTTGCTCTATGAAATATACAATATGTATAACTAGGAATCTTAAGCACTAAGAAATACCTCCTACAACAAAAGCATGTAACTAACAGGTCTAATACTGCAACACCTTTCCAGATATACGTTTGAATTGGCTCCTGATTAGTCTTTAGCATTCCTTTATAAGTTCAAGATAAGAAAATTATGATTCGTGCTACCAGTCAATAGTTTGCACCAGTAATCATAACTATCTTTGTTCTAATCTTTTATTAAACATGTTCATTTGTCTTCTGCATTGAAACTTTGTCTTTAACCTTTCTGAGCATTTATATTTTCTATAATCTAGTCTCAAGTTTTGAACATTAAGCTCGATAATGATCTGGGTAAATTACTTTTTTCAACATTTTATGAAGTCATATGTTGGACGGCAGAAAGACATAGGGTAATTACGTTTTACCTAGGGAGGTCTTACAAATGATTGCGAGCAACCATTTCAACTTGAAGGATTGGAATTCCTTTTCGTAGTCACACTGGATGAACGTATTTCAAGATCTAGACTACATAAAGTCCCTTGCTCTATGAAATATACAATATGTATAACTAGGAATCTTAAGCACTAAGAAATACCTCCTACAACAAAAGCATGTAACTAATGTGTCTAATATCGCAACACCTTTCCGATATACGCTTGAATTGGCTCGATTAGTCTTTAGCATTCCTTTATAAGATCAAGATAAGAAAATTATGATTCGTGCTACCAATAGTTTCCACCAAGAATCATAACTATCTTTGTTCTAATCTTTTATTAAACATGTTCATTTGTCTTCTCGCATTGAAACTTTGTCTTTAACCTTTCGAGCATTTATATTTTCTATAATCTAGTCTCAAGTTTTGAACATTAAGCTCGATAATGATCTGGGTAAATTACTTTTTTCAACATTTTATGAAGTCATATGTTGGACGGCAGAAACACATAAGGTAATTACGTTTTACCTGGGAGGTCTTACAAATGATTGCGAGCAACCATTTCAACTTGAAGGATTGGAATTCCTTTTCGAGTCACACTCGATGAACGTATTTCAAGATCTAGACTACGTAAAGTCCCTTGCTCTATGAAATATACAATATGTATAACTAGGAATCTTAAGCACTAAGAAATACCTCCTACAACAAAAGCATGTAACTAACAATACGAAGTCTTTAGCACCTTTATAAGTTCAAGATAAGAAAATTATGATTCGTGCTACATCAATAGTTTCCACAAGAATCATAACTATCTTTGTTCTAATCTTTTATTAAACATGTTCATTTGTCTTCGCATTGAAACTTTGTCTTTAACCTTTTTGAGCATTTATATTTTCTATAATCTAGTCTCAAGTTTTGAACATTAAGCTCGATAATGATCTGGGTAAATTACTTTTTTCAACATTTTATGAAGTCATATGTTGGACGGGAAACACATAAGGTAATTACGTTTACCTGGAGGTCTTACAAATGATTGCGAGCAACCATTTCAACTTGAAGGATTGAATTCCCTTTTAGAGTCACACTCTGATGAACGTATTTCAAGATCTAGACTACGAAAGTCCCTTGCTCTATGAAATATACAATATGTATAACTAGGAATCTTAAGCACTAAGAAATACCTCTACAACAAAAGCATGTAACTCTAATACCGTTTGAATTGGCTGATTAGTCTTTAGCATTCCTTTATAAGTCAAGATAAGAAAATTATGATTCGTGCTACCAACAATAGTTTCCACCAAGAATCATAACTATCTTTGTTCTAATCTTTTATTAAACATGTTCATTTGTCTTCTGCATTGAAACTTTGTCTTTAACCTTTCTGAGCATTTATATTTTCTATAATCTAGTCTCAAGTTTTGAACATTAAGCTCGATAATGATCTGGTAAATTACTTTTTTCAACATTTTATGAAGTCATATGTTGGACGGCAGAAACACATAAGGTAATTACGTTTACCTGTGGAGGTCTTACAAATGATTGCGAGCAACCATTTCAACTTGAAGGATTGGAATTGCCTTTTCATAGTCACACTATGGATGAACGTATTTCAAGATCTAGACTACAAAAAGTCCCTTGCTCTATGAAATATACAATATGTATAACTAGGAATCTTAAGCACTAAGAAATACCTCCTACAACAAAAGCATGTAACTAATGTCTAATACCGCAACACCTTTCGGATATACGCTTGAATTGGCTCTGATTAGTCTTTAGCATTCCTTTATAAGATCAAGATAAGAAAATTATGATTCGTGCTAATCAATAGTTTCCACCAAGAATCATAACTATCTTTGTTCTAATCTTTTATTAAACATGTTCATTTGTCTCTCATTGAAACTTTGTCTTTAACCTTTCTCGAGCATTTATATTTTCTATAATCTAGTCTCAAGTTTTGAACATTAAGCTCGATAATGATCTGGTAAATTACTTTTTTCAACATTTTATGAAGTCATATGTTGGACGGCAGAAACACATAAGGTAATTACGTTTTACCTGTGGAGGTCTTACAAATGATTGCGAGCAACCATTTCAACTTGAAGGATTGGAATTCCCTTTTCGAGTCACACTATGGATGAACGATTTCAAGATCTAGACTACGTAAAGTCCCTTGCTCTATGAAATATACAATATGTATAACTAGGAATCTTAAGCACTAAGAAATACCCTACAAAAAAGCATAACTAATGTGTCTAATCATCCGTATATACGCCTCGACCCAGCCCGGCCCGAGATGGGACCGAGGGCCTGACCGCCCAAATAAGGAGGGAAACAAGTAGGCAATTAAACAAGCAAGGACTTAATTTATAAAAACGACGTGACGCAACATTGGAGTCGCAAAGACGCCGGCACCAAACGGCCGGATATTTTTAAAACTTTTAAACCCGATAAACAAGCTAAACAAATATAACCAAGTCTTCGGCGACACTACATGCCGAACCCAAGCTAACAGCTCAAAGACAAGAATTCTTAAAGAGCTAAAAGCATGCTCGGCGGAAGACTAAAACGTGGAGGAATAACTAACAAGTTAATCAAAGCTCGGCTTACACAATGCCTAAGACAAAAGGGTTACAAGTACTACAAGTATTAAACTACTAGCGCTAAGATTTACAAGCAAGTTCTACACAAATACCCAAGCATAGTCTAGTTGACTTGCTTAACCCGTCGTCCTTACAAAAATATAAAACAAAGGAAAGAGGGCATCTAAACCACCTCTTCAAATAACATCGGCGCACCAAAAGGGCACAAAGCACGAACACCGCGAGTCATCGAAAGCAGACCTCGTCTTGCTAGGATCTAAAGCAAGAAGGGGAAAGGGTAAGTCATAAAGACTTGTAAGCTATCAATCATGCATGTCATGGCAAGATGCATCATTCAAGGCAAGATATCATTTTCGTGCAAGATTTCATATTCGTGACAAGATATCATAGAGGTCATGTATTCAAGATGCACATTGTTTCACATAGGTGCTTGTAATTAAATCACATAGGATCGATATATCGAGAGCCGGCCGCTACGTAGTTCCCGCATACAAGCGTTATCCGAAAGTGCGGGTATCGAATGTGTGTAGTACATCGATCTTCCGAGGAGATGCCCGGATAGTCCAATGGTGCTCTTAATGATTACAACAAGGGAGTTACTTCCCCACCGTGGCCACAAGTGGAGGCGTGTGTGAACAAAGACAGTATGCCACCGACTCATGCAAATGCCAAGTAATGTTTACTTAACAAAAATTTCAAGTATAGAACGAGGTCGACAAGAGCGATCTCGCTCAAGACAAGTAAATTATTCTCATCAACAACCAAAGTGATAGAGTTCGTCAAGAGTAACTCACATGTCAATTAGTCATGCTATAATATGACATTCAAGATCAAGCAAGGTAATCAGTCAAGTTCAAGAGTCTAGAATTATTATTCTTAGGAAGCGCTTAGAACGCCGAAGGGATGGGTCGGTGAGCCGGTATTGTTCAATGGCTCGCTAAGCTTGACTCCGCTGAGTCATCTATAACAATTCATCCAAGATGGATAAGACGCTAAATGCATCATGAATCTTTTCTAAGTTCTCGTGATATGATCGGCTAGGTCATTAATCTATTAAACAACCGTAGTTAAGAATTTTCATCAATAATCAGCAGAAGGAGTTCGACAAGGGCGAACTCAATATGTCAAATAGACATTCTATTTTATGACATCAAGAATCAAGCCAGGTAACCAATTCAAGTTTCAACAATCTAGAATCATCATTCTTAGAGGAACGTGTTTAAGACATCGTAGGGATTGATCATTGAGCCGGTATTGTTCAATGGCTCGCTTAAGTTTGACTCCGCTGAGTCGTTTCTACCAATTCATCCAAAGGGGATAAGATGCTAGATGCTTCCAAATCCTTTTCTAAGTTCTCGTGTATGATCGGCTAGTTCATTAATCTATTTAACAACCGTAGTTAAGTATTATCGATAATTCGAATTCAAGGGCCTTAGAACCATTCTTTCAAGGCTATTAAAATGCAAGGGGTCCAAGAACATTACTTATTCGTAGGGAACGTAGATCACAATTTATACTAGGCATAGGACCCAATCCAATAGGATGATCAATACAAGACATAGGAAACCCTAGAATCATAATTCCCAAGAGTTATCAAGAGTCGCAAGTCCGAGAACATTTGTTATTCTTAAGTAGGCATAGAACGTATTCAATTCGAGGCGTAGGACTCGCTCAATAGGATGGACAGTTTGTAGCATGTGACACCCGAGAAGTCATTATCTCCAAGAGTTATTAAAAGTTATTGGTCCAAGAACATTAGTTGTTCGTAGGGGAATATGGAACACAATTTGTTCTAGGCCTAGGACTCAATTCAATAGGAAAATCAATACAAGGCATATGAAACCCTAGAATCCAAAATTCCCAAGAGTCATCAAAATATAATAATTCAAGAACATTAATTGCTCCTAAAGAAGCATAGAACATAATTAGTTCTAGGTATAGGCCTCAAGCAACAAGATGGACATACTAATCACAATCTCAAGAGACCAATTCAACCTAGATCATGGCATGGGCATGGAGAAGCATGGGGATCAATAGACAAGGGGAATCATGGCAATTCTAGCATGTATCCTAAGGGGAAATCGATAGCTTACATTCACCAAGGAAAAGGAAAGTTGAAGCACAAGGTAATCGGATGAAATCGATCTCCTCGTCGGTAGCTTCACACCGGTGGTCTCGGCTCGGCAAACGGAAGTCGGGAGCTCACTCTAGGGGAATCACACACACCAATCTCACCTATTCTCTACACACACACCATGGCAAGAGAGAGAGAAGAGAAATCTGATTATTGAAGATTAAGGCAAAGTCAACAAGGTGGCCTTTTATATCATGCATGATCTTGGTGGAATTCCAAGTGTCAAGGGGAGAGGGAAGGTGGAATCCACATGTCCAAAGGTGGTGGCTTGAGCTTAGGACTAATCTAGCTTAGTTAGGGTTTAATGAGTTGGATTAGGGACAATTAGGAAGGGGTTTAAGGGGTCAAAGGTCGGACAAGGCAGAAAAGGGAGAAAATTTCCCGTAGCTGGAAGAAGGCTGAGGCGGGCGCCTGGCCGCCTGCTTCCCCATTTTTCATTGCTCTCGAACTTCGAACTTCGAGCACCAAAACTAGACCTAAACAAGTCCTAAATGGTCCCAAGCTCATGGGTAACCATTCTAGGTCTAACACAACTCAAAACATGTCCGAAACACACCGAACGTCACCCGAACAAGGTAGAACAAGGCTCGAGTCAAGCGGCGATTGGTTGACGATCAAACCCTGATCAAACGTTAATATAACTAGGGTAACATGGGCATGGAATAGGCTTGTTAAATCATGGTTATGACTTGAATACAAGTCCGGGAACTCAAGGAACAATTCGCACGTCGAAATACGCGCAAAACGGGAGACAGGTGAAATCGCTAAGGCCAAAACAAGGCAAGAAGGTTTCTAAACTTCCCAACAAGCTTACTATGATCAAGGCGAGCGTTCTAGGTCGTCTATGAGAGACAATCGAACCCTAACAAGTCTCGGTTGAGTGCAAATCAGGCTAAGGCAACACGCGAGGCGTAACGGGAAGGTATGCTAAGCATAGGAAGGAATCAAGCGATAAGGAATGCAATAATGATAATACGAGTCAGGCATGGACTAAAAGAGATATATAATCATGTTAAGACATGATATACACAAGTTATCAAGGCATAAAACAAGTAACGCAAGTAATGGGTTTGGGTTCTCACATCCTCCCCACTTAAAGGAATTTAGTCCCTAAATTCTTACCGGAGTCGTCGAGTAGGAAAGGGTATTTCTCTCGCATATCAAGCTCGGTCTCCCACGTGGCTTCCTCAATATCATGATTCTTCCACAAGACTTACTAACGGAATTCGTTTCGTTCTCAACGTTTGTTCCTTAGTAACAAAAATCCTCACTGGTCCTTCATCACAAGAAAGATCGGGTTCGAATGAAATCTCATCGTAAACAAGGACATGCGATTCCTCTATCAAATACTCGCGTAGGATCGAGACATG
This sequence comes from Codonopsis lanceolata, assembly GCA_013146195.2. Taxonomy (NCBI): domain Eukaryota; kingdom Viridiplantae; phylum Streptophyta; class Magnoliopsida; order Asterales; family Campanulaceae; genus Codonopsis; species Codonopsis lanceolata. The sequence goes on along the minus strand of JABEVN020000101.1, from coordinate 94,474 downwards.
GAATACATCGTGATCATTCGATAACGAAGGCGGCAATGCTAACCGATACGATAAAGCTCCAATCCTTTCTAGGATCTCGAATGGTCCAATAAATCTAGGTGGAATTTTACATTTCTTCCCAAATCGCTTAGTACCGCTGCGAGGCGATACCTTCGAGAATACCGAGTCACCAACCTGAAATTCTAAGTCGCGTCTCCGGTTGTCCGCGTAGCTCTCTCTCTACTCGATAAGCAATCTATCTCTAATAAGCCTCATATGGCGTCATTTCAATACTAGACTGGTAACTGTTATAATAAGCAAATTCAGTTAATGGCAAATGAGAATCCATGGCACAAGCACGTAACCCAAGCCTTCTAACGAGGCATCAATTAAAATCACAAGGTTCTTCGAAACACTAGGCAATGCTAGGATAGGAGCCGTAGTCAACCTCCTCTCGTGACTTGGAGTACACGAGAATATCATCAATAAACACAACCACAAAGCTATCAAGATATTCATGAAAACCCTATTCATCAAGTCCATAGAAACTGCAGGTGCGTTGGTCAACCCAACGGTATCATAACAACTCATAGTGGCCGCAACGCGTACGAAGGGCTGTCTTATGAACATCCTTCTTTCAAATTCTCAACTAATAATAGCTACTCCTCAAGTCGAGCTTGGAATAAACAACTGAACCCCGAAGTGGATCAAAGAGGTCATCAATGCGTGGCAAGGGATACATATTCTTGATAGTATTCTGGTTCAACTGTCGATAGTCTATGCAAAGTCGTAAACTACCACATTCCTTTCACAAACAATACCGGTGCACCCCATGGGACACCCTCGGTTAAATGAACTCTCTATCTTGAGGTTCTTGCAACTACTCTTTCAATTCTCACAACTCCGCTGGAGTTATTCTGTAAGGTGTTCTAGATATAAGCGAGGTCCCTGGCAATAGTTCAACGTAAAACTCTAATTTCTGGTCAGAAGCAATGTGTAGTCCCAAAGTCGTGCTACAAGGACAAGGCAAGAAGAGGACAAGCATTTGCAAAACAAGGGTGTGAGTCGAATAGTTACTAACGAGCTCAATAAAGGTAGAGAAGTTGTATACAAAAATACGGGTCATGGAGAAACGAATCAGAGGCGACATGTGGAAAGAAATGCTTAAATATCATCTCCCATCGATTTCAAGGTCGAGTCATCTTGACTCTTGACAGGGTTCAAGGACATTATCGAGGTTTACTAGGTTCCAACAAACGTGGACAATGAGGTGAAAATTCTTCTTTATCAACTAAACAGGTGACTCGAATGCACGTGCAATAGTTGCACCAAGCTAACAACTTTCCAACAAAGGGTTTTCCGCACTAACTAAATTATTCCGGCCACAACACGCATCTATAGGATCTAGCGCCCTAACAATAAAATCAAGTTAGTCAATCATCATGGACCACATATTCGCCTTTCAAAGAAGGCATTCAATACTGTGCAATTCATTCGATCATGAACACAGTTCAATTTATTCATAGCATGATTTCAATATACACGTTGCACATATTTGCACAAGTAAAACAAGATGACACTTTCAATTTCATTCCAGCTTGGTCATGGGTTCACCAATTCCTATATCATATTATACCATTCTAGTTCTACGACGAATACCTCTTGATAATCAAGTCGTGGGCCCTCTCAAGTGACTTCAAAAGCTTCCGCCGTTTAGGATGCGGGAGGAGTTACAATTCACATAAGAGCATCCTTTATGAAGGTCTCATGCACATATAATATAATTACACTTAGGCATGGAAATCAATATCATGTACATAGTATTTTAGTCTACCATGCAAGTATACCATGTATGGAACATTCATACCCTTAACGATTCACTAATGATGGATAAATCCTTTTACAATATGCTAATACTCTACTAATGCATTAGTCGAATAACGGTACAAGACAATAACTTAATAGTCCTTGGCTAGCAAATAGTTATTAGCTAGAAAACCTCAAATCACTTTGGGTCAAGACGTAAACGAGCTAACGATTAACCAATCATCTGGTCATGCGATCACCTATCTGTACTCACCCGCCTCGATTTGAAACCACAACGATACCTTGGGCATTAGGGTATCCCTTCAATCTCAATAATCTGAAACAGAAAGAGTCCTCTAATTCCCCGATACTATACGCGGTCCAAGTACTCACGATTAGGCACTACGTAAGATATATATACTTATGTAGGAATCAAGGAATACACTAGGTACTACGGGAGGCTTAGCCACGCCTGCTCAAGAAGATGTAACATGTTCAAAGGCTCTACGACACCACGATGATTACGCCGAATCAACAACCCGAGCTTATAAGATCACTCACAACGGACAAGAAACAATAGCTCTACAAAGCAAAGAACACACACTCTTGGTATAATCGCGCCTTGAAAGTAAAACGGGTGAAAGGTAATATTCCTCAAGACGAACATCGTATTCACGAGAATCTAGATTACAATGAACTTAGGATTCTAAGTCCTATTCATTAACAAGAATTTGCCAATAAGGCACGAAAGAGAACACTCAACGCCATGATTCACACAAGAATTAACCCAACTAGGCCATGGACCTACCTATCCCGGCTTATAGCTAACGAGAGCTCGATACCAATCGTGACGACCCGGCCCGGCCCGAGATGGGACCGAGGGTCGGACCGCCCAAATAAGGAGGGAAACAAGTAGGCAATTAAACAATGCAAGGACTTAATTTATAAAAACGACGTGACGCAACATTGGAGTCGCAAAGACGCCCGGCACCAAACGGCCGGATATTTTTAAAACTTTTAAACCCGATAAACAAGCTAAACAAATATAACCAAGTCTTCGGCGACACTACATGCCTGAACCCAAGCTAACAGCTCAAAGACAAGAATTAATAAAGAGCTAAAAGCATGCTCAATGAAGACTAAAACGTGGAGGAATAACTAACAAGTTAATCAAAGCTCGGCTTACACAATGCCTAAGACAAAAGGGTTACAAGTACTACAAGTATTAAACTACTAGCGCTAAGATTTACAAGCAAGTTCTACACAAATACCCAAGCATAGTCTAGTTGACTTGCTTAACCCGTCGCCCTTACAAAAATATAAAACAAGGAAAGAGGGCATCTAAACCACCTCTTCAAATAACATCGGCGCACCAAAAAGGGCACAAAGCACGAACACCGCGAGTCATCGAAAGCAGACCTCGCCTTGCTAGGATCTAAAGCAAGAAGGGGAAAGGGTAAGTCATAAAGACTTGTAAGCTATCAATCATCAATGTCATGGCATGTCATGGCAAGATGCATCATTCAAGGCAAGATATCATTTTCGTGCAAGATTTCATATTCGTGACAAGATATCATAGAGGTCATGTATTCAAGATGCACATTGTTTCACATAGGTGCTTGTAATTAAATCACATAGGATCGATATATCGAGAGCCGGGCCGCTACGTAGTTCCCGCATACAAGCGTTATCCGGAAAGTGCGGGTATCGAATGTGTGTAGTACATCGATCTTCCGAGGAGATGCCCGGATAGTCCAATGGTGCTCTTAATGATTACAACAAGGGAGTTACTTCCCACCGTGGCCACAAGTGGAGGCGTGTGTGAACAAAGACAGTATGCCACCGACTCATGCAAATGCCAAGTAATGTTTACTTAACAAAAATTTCAGTATAGAACGAGGTCGACAAGAGCGATCTCGCTCAAGACAAGTAAATTATTCTCATCAACAACCAAGTGATAGAGTTCGCCAAGAGTAACTCACATGTCAATTAGTCATGCTATAATATGACATTCAAGATCAAGCAAGGTAATCAGTCAAGTTCAAGAGTCTAGAATTATTATTCTTAGGAAGCGCTTAGAACGTCGAAGGGATGGGTCGGTGAGCCGGTATTGTTCAATGGCTCGCTAAGCTTGACTCGCTGAGTCATCTATAACAATTCATCCAAGATGGATAAGACGCTAAATGCATCATGAATCTTTTCTAAGTTCTCGATATGATCGGCTAGGTCATTAATCTATTAAACAACCGTAGTTAAGAATTTTCATCAATAATCAGCAGAAGGAGTTCGACAAGGGCGAACTCAATATGTCAAATAGACATTCTATTTTATGACATCAAGAATCAAGCCAGGTAACCAATTCAAGTTTCAACAATCTAGAATCATCATTCTTAGAGGAACGTGTTTAAGACATCGTAGGGATTGATCATTGAGCCGGTATTGTTCAATGGCTCGCTTAAGTTTGACTCCGCTGAGTCGTTTCTACCAATTCATCCAAAGGGGATAAGATGCTAGATGCTTCCAAATCCTTTTCTAAGTTCTCGTATGATCGGCTAGTTCATTAATCTATTTAACAACCGTAGTTAAGTATTATCGATAATTCGAATTCAAGGGCCTTAGAACCATTCTTTCAAGGCTATTAAAATGCAAGGGTCCAAGAACATTACTTATTCGTAGGGAACGTAGATCACAATTTATACTAGGCATAGGACCCAATCCAATAGGATGATCAATACAAGACATAGGAAACCCTAGAATCATAATTCCCAAGAGTTATCAAGAGTCGCAAGTCCGAGAACATTTGTTATTCTTAAGTAGGCATAGAACGTATTCAATTCGAGGCGTAGGACTCGCTCAATAGGATGGACAGTTTGTAGCATGTGACACCCGAGAAGTCATTATCTCCAAGAGTTATTAAAAGTTATTGGTCCAAGAACATTAGTTGTTCGTAGGGGAATATGGAACACAATTTGTTCTAGGCCTAGGACTCAATTCAATAGGAAAATCAATACAAGGCATATGAAACCCTAGAATCCAAAATTCCCAAGAGTCATCAAAATATAATAATTCAAGAACATTAATTGCTCCTAAAGAAGCATAGAACATAATTAGTTCTAGGTATAGGCCTCAAGCAACAAGATGGACATACTAATCACAATCTCAAGAGACCAATTCAACCTAGATCATGGCATGGTCATGGAGAAGCATGGGGATCAATAGACAAGGGGGATCATGGCAATTCTAGCATGTATCCTAAGGGGAAATCGATAGCTTACCTTCACCAAGGAAAAGGAAAGTTGAAGCACAAGGTAATCGGATGAAATCGATCTCCTCGTCGGTAGCTTCACACCGGTGGTCTCGGCTCGGCAAACGGAAGTCGGGAGCTCACTCTAGGGGAATCACACACACCAATCTCACCTATTCTCTACACACACACCATGGCAAGAGAGAGAGAAGAGAAATCTGATTATTGAAGATTAAGGCAAAGTCAACAAGGTGGCCTTTTATATCATGCATGATCTTGGTGGAATTCCAAGTGTCAAGGGGAGAGGGAAGGTGGAATCCACATGTCCAAAGGTGGTGGCTTGAGCTTAGGACTAATCTAGCTTAGTTAGGGTTTAATGAGTTGGATTAGGGACAATTAGGAAGGGGTTTAAGGGGTCAAAGGTCGGACAAGGCAGAAAAGGGAGAAAATTTCCCGTAGCCGAAGAAGGCCGAGGCGGGCCGCCATGGCCATGCCGCCTCAATCGGGCTTTTTCAATTGCTCGCGATGCGCTGCATGCGGCCGCCTCGAACTTCGGAGCACCAAAACTAGACCTAAACAAGTCCTAAATGGTCCCAAGCTCATGGGTAACCATTCTAGGTCTAACACAACTCAAAACATGTCCGAAACACACCGAACGTCACCCGAACAAGGTAGAACAAGGCTCGAGTCAAGCGGCGATTGGTTGACGGATCAAACCCGGACCAAACGTTAATATAACTAGGGTAACATGGGCATGGAATAGGCTTGTTAAATCATGGTTATGACTTGAATACAAGTCCGGGAACTCAAGGAACAATTCGCACGCCGAAATACGCGCAAAACGGAGACAGTGAAATCGCTAAGGCCAAAACAAGGCAAGAAGGTTTCTAAACTTCCCAACAAGCTTACTATGATCAAGGCGAGCGTTCTAGGTCGTCTATGAGAGACAATCGAACCCTAACAAGTCTCGGTTGAGTGCAAATCAGGCTAAGGCAACACGCGAGGCGTAACGGGAAGGTATGCTAAGCATAGGAAGGAATCAAGCGATAAGGAATGCAATAATGATAATACGAGTCAGGCATGGACTAAAAGAGATATATAATCATGTTAAGACATGATATACACAAGTTATCAAGGCATAAAACAAGTAACGCAAGTAATGGGTTTGGGTTCTCGCGGATGCTATGAAATCCATGGTTGTAGTTTAGTTGGTTTTTGAAACCAAAAAGATAATTGTATGTACGCTTAGGGTGTTAGTGTAAATGGTAAGAAACAAAGGGGTGTTAATGTAAATTTATTGTATTAGTGTTTAAACATCGATTTATGTATGCTTGTTAGCTAGGTAGCCATGTTGATGCTATGAAATACATGGTTGTAGTTTAATTGACTTTGAAACCGAACAACATAACGTATGTAAGTAGGGGACTTTGAAACCGAACGTGCTTACTTTCAAGCAACATTTATTCTATTTCTTTTCTTTCCATTCCTCCGGTTTAATACTCATATTGGGGGTGGGGAAATGGGGTTGGACCATTTTTGTTATTATTATTAACTAATTGATTTTGGATAACTTGTACATGTTTAGGTTTATCCGAAAAAAAAGCAAAGAAATGATGATTATGCCATAAATGTATTCCTATGGTATGGTAAAAGCTTCTTGTTTGATCATATGAAAACAATGACTTACTTTTTCTTGTTGATTTTTAATCAAAATAATAATTTTACTTGGACATGTTTTCTAGCGATTCGGTGAAGATGAAGTTTTTTTTATACTCATCATGTCGTAGGGATTTTTAATTTTATTTTTAGTTTTTTTATTAGATATAGTTTACATGGATTTGTACAAGTTTAAATTTACAAGTTAACTCTAGAAACAAGTTTTTGTATTAATTGTTATGTATAATTTACATGGATTGTTGTAATAACATTTACGTTTGATGTTTTTAAATTGATTTTATATTATTTTTTATTTTGTATCTTCGTTTTGTATTAATTGTTATATTATCGTGTACAAAAATTTATAATAATAGTATTTTTGGGGATTTTTTTTAAATTTTTTACATTATTAGCGAATTTTCCGAATTTTTTAAAATTCCTGAAATTCAATTTTAATTAATTTTTAAACGCCTTTAGCGGAATTTTCCGTCACGAAATTCAATTTTAATTAATTTTTTAAAGCCTTTAGCGACGGAATTTTCCGTCGCTGAAAATCAATTTTAATTAATTTTTAAATGCCTTTAGCGACGGAATTTTCGTCGCTAAAGGTTGAATTTCAGTGACGGAAAATTTTCGACGAAAATTCGCTGAAAATCAATTTTAATTAATTTTTAAATGCCTTTTAGCGACGGAATTTTCCGTCGCTAAGTTGAATTTCAGTGACAAATTCCGTCGCTGAAAATCAATTTTAATTAATTTTAATGCCTTTAGCGACGGAATTTTCCGTCGCTAAAGGTTGAATTTCAAGTGAAAATTCCGTCACTGAAAATCAACCTTTAGCGACGGATTCCGCCGCTAAAAGGCCGCTTTTAGGACGGAAAAATCGTCCGCTTCGCATCGCGCCATTAGCGACGGAATAGGCGACGGAAAAATTAAAAATTGGGCCTTTTAGCGACTTCGCCTTTAGCGATTTGAAAATTCCGTCACTAAAGGTCATTTCTTTAGTGTAAGCCCCTAGGCCGGGGCATTCTCAATCCAGGGAGCTAGCGGGCTGGCTGACGTGCCCAAGAAATTTCCATCTAGAGCCTTGCCTTATTCCCGGGCTTCCATTCGGCGTTTCAATTCCTCAAAGTCCTACGCATGTTTATGGTTGTAGGCAAACCACCCCGAGCCGAGGCCGCACTGCATGGAGGGGCCAAAAGAGGACCCATTGCCCAACGGCTGAGTAACCCCCGGCCTGCGCCACCTGGACTCGAGGCACCAAATGTTCAATTGATTGATGCGCATCCTTTTTCCTTGAGAATGGTGAGATACACTACAAGAAAACAGGGCAACTGCAACGGAATATTGCAACTGAATTGAATTCAGTTACAATATGAGTGGACAAAGAATTTTTAACGAGGAAACCCATTAGCCGCGTCCTTTTTTGGGGGGAAAAAGTTGGAGGGAAAAATTATGTCAAATATTGAAACTGAATTTTGCAACAAAATTGAAATCAGTTTCAATGTCGTCTAATTTTGCAATGGTTTTTGAAACAGATGAGCTTCCGTTTCAATTTTCCGTTTCAAGTTCAGTTGCATTTATTAATATAAGATTTTTATATTTTGAGACTAAAAAAAAATTGACATTCTATTTTGGACGAAAAATTGGAGGGAAGAAACCCACCTAATTTTGCAAGGGATTTTGAAACAAATAAAACATTGGTTTCAAATTCCTTATTCAATTTCAGTTGCAATTAATCCTATATGAATTTTATTTTATTAAATTGAAAAAACTAGTCTAAAAACGACGTGTTTTACCTTTACTTAGTTCAAAACCTAGCCTAACAGTAAACACTCGGTTATTTTGCCCCTCAACCTCTCTTCTCTACCTCTCGCTCTCACCCTCGCCTCGCTCTCAATTTCTCTCCAGAACTAGTGTGTCTTCTTCCAGCGAAACTCGTGGTGCCGGCGTCTCCTCTGACGCCCAAACACCATCTCATCTCATTCCCTCTCTGCCGAATTAAGCAAGGTATGAAATATGAACTCCCAAGTCCCATCATGTATGAAATTGTTGCAATTGTTGGTATTATGATTATTAGCATCTTTGAAAAGTTCAAATTGCAATACTTTCCCTAAATTAAGAAGAGTATGTGTGTGTGTGAGTGTATTTATAAAGGCCAAACTGTGGATTTCAATTTGGGGGACTTTGTAGGCTAGAAGTGAGCAAGCGGTGGATGTACTTTTAGAATCTTAAAAGCGCATAGAAAAAAAGATTTTACAAATCATCACCGATGGATATTTTTTTGTGTGCGAGTGTTTTATCAATTTAGGATGAACTTTATGTTACTGGTGTTAATGTTGCTTGCTATGTGAAGTTGCATATAGCTTTTCTAAATTCTAATCCCTTGCCTATGCTTCAAAGTTGGCATGTCGGATCTCCTGTTTTCTTTATTCACGAGGGGTTCCAAGCGTTTAATTTTCTTTTCTTGACTTTTGGGCAATGTTTATGAGACCTTAGTTATAACTTTTATTTTCTCAGTTTGGGTCAATCAATTGTAGGCATTTTAGTTGCGTAGTGTTGTATAGTTATGCCTTGGAACTAGCAGTGTTGCAGCTTTTGTTATACTTACACATCTAGTGTACAAAGCTTCACCCCTTTTGTGTTATTTTATTTTATATATTACATATAAAAAATTTTAATGGTCAATGTATATTGATAGGTGATTCTCATGTGGAGTTAATAGAAACACTGCTCAATTTTAGGGAGGAGTGGGCCATTTTGTTTTCATATTGGATAACTTTTTCTTCTTGAAGCCAATTAGTCAATTTCAAAATTTGACTGTTCAAATGTAGTTGCAATACTTTGTCCTTTTGAAGCCTATCATTTAGATTGGGATATTAGGATTGAGGAACAGTGTTTGAAATGTTGGAGATTCTTGAAGAAAAGCTAATCGATCCAAAGACGATGAGGGTTGAAAACCTACAATGTTCTTCTTGGAAATGATTACTTGATTCAAGCTCAAGAATAGGAGCTTCAACCCTAAGTTCTCATTCTTCTCCCTTACTAAGTTCGAGTTGAATAATGTGAGCTCCATCAAAGTTAGAAATGCATAAGAAATTAAAGAAAATTCATATATAAGAAATTTTGAAAAGATAATGTCTTCATGATTAATGTGGATATCTGTGAAGTTCGATAAGAATAAAGCATTCTTTAGTATGGCACTTGGATCTGTAGGATGAAGATTTAACATCACCTATCTCGCTTGAACTCCGAGGAGCTTTAGGAGATCATCTGTTCTGGATAATGTTTAGAGAAAGGCAGCAATTGTTCTTTAATTGTGATATTTTCTAACTGGATTTGTTTATTACATGGCTGAATTGGCATGAACTTATAAACTCGCTTGTTTCTTTTTTTTTCTTGGTGTACAGAGCAACAATGAGAAGCTATTGGAGAATCCTTACCTTCGGATGCACGGCTTATTTCGCTTGTCAAATGAGTGATTATGGAGCTGAGCTATATTAGTGTTCCACCCTTTTGAGAGTTGATGTTCATTGTTACGATGATCACAATGTCTTGATCTTGTGAACAATTGGAATCATGAAATTGAAGAGCCTAAAATAGTTTGGAGTCGATTCACAGCAACATTTCTTTCCAAGTAAAATATTAAATTCAATCATGAAAGGTTCTCATATTTGTTCTTCAAAAGCATTCATTCAAGCATGGTAATTTACTTGAGCTATGTCGTGTTCCATTCTTATGCCTTGTTTCTAGATCTAATTGCGAGGGATGTCTTCAGGTACTGAATTTTACAAACCCCTTGACATGGAGCTGAAGTAAGAATCCATGGGCAGCAGTAGTCGAGCACAAAATTTCTGAATAGCATCATCAACTTGACACCTCACTTTCATTTGAAGTACCAAATAAGGGGGTAAGACCGTCTTCAGTACTCTCACATATCTTATTCCTTTAGATTTATGTTAAATTATGTTTATTTGATATGTTTTGTTACTCCTAGTACCCCAAGAGATGTATGTGTGTGCATGTTTGTAGTGAGAGTTGCATAGTTACATGTCTCACGATTGATTTATTTTTGTACGGATGAGTTCTCCTATTTGGCTTTATATTCCATTTCTGAGGATCACGCCGATCTCAAGTTTTCAATTTTTCTTGAGATCTTGCCGACTGTTAAGAGTGCTTCTTAAGATGCTAGCCCTTCATAGTACATAGACATTGAAATCGCCAGCAGCCAGAGTACATGCATGGTTCACAGCGAACTCCGTTTTAAGGGGTTCTCGCATCGACGACATCATTTAAAGGGTGCACCTTGGTATATATTTTTTGATCCTTGAATATATATATATATATATATATATATATATATATATATATATATATATATATAAGATACCGCTCGCTTTAACCAAATCCAAGCCGAAAACACTTGTGACGATTCGGATCAAACCACCTAATGGTACTTGTGTTATGTTTTATGTAGTAGCACGCCTACAACATATACATGTACCAAATATGAGGTGGGAAATGCCTGAGGTCCATGCTAAATCACCTTCAACCGACCCCACTATGGTAACAGTGTAGGGTACTACTAGCGATCTAGCAGGGTGGCAAGAAATTTAATTTTGTCCTTAACACTCCTCTCGTTCATGGGGTATCTGCCAAGTTTATGTGGAATTTGTTATTTCTCTAGTATACTTTTATTTGGAAATTACGGTTCTTGCAATGGAGTGTTTATGACCGAAACATCACTAACCATAGGAAATTTTGATGTTTTGGAGTTTCCAGTGCTTTTGTGGTTAGTATGTAACATGTAATACTTTTTTTTGATAGATAAAAATAAGTGTCATGCAATAATAATACATGAAAAAGATCAACAGTCATTTATTAAAGAAAGCACATGCCGACCAATTGTAATAGTCTAATATCTTTGCCTGTTTCTTATCCCCCAAAATAATAATAATTATAATAATACAATCTTTGTGTTACACATTGCTTTGCTCAAGTCATTTATGAAAATGAGACTTGGCGAGTTCCAAGCTGAGTGAGTTTTCAAACCAGTGTTTTCTGCACCTGACTTGCCTCCCTTGCATCGCATTGTCACTTTGTAGAGGGTTGTCGGACAAACATATAGTCACTTTGCTCCCTCAACTTAAAGAAAAATGCATCAACGACCAAATCAACCGATTTGGTTTCATTATGCTTTGAGGTCCTGCACCTCAATGCATGCAAACCAAATCGACCGACGTAGTATTACTCATCTTTGAAACCATTCATGATCATAATGTTTCAGTATCGAGGAATTATGTGATTGACGACCGAAATGTCAAAAGTTGACCACGTATGTCTGTGGTCTTGGCATTGAGTTGCAAGTATCAGTTTTGGAGTGGGATTGGAGTTACTGTTCCAAATGTAGAAAAACTTGTTTCACTTCCCGGATGTCCTTGTATTCAAAACTTTCTACTCTTGTTTCTTAGTATCACTATAGGTGTGTTATATCGCATCACCTGCTGACATTTACCATTCTTCGAATTGTCCCCAATTGATGTTTAGCTCAATTGCAAATTGTGCATGTGCTTTGATACATTAGGAATGAGGGATTTCCTTCTTATCTCCACACATATGGTTGCTACATCCTGTCTAAATACCACATGTTTTGTTTAATTTCCTCCTTCACATGACACGCCATCAACAAAGACACTTCCTCCTCTTCTCTTTCAACAAAATTAGATTTTCTCACCTTGCTCTTTCAATGAGCTGGAAGGACATTTGATTTGTAATGGCCGTAACCATGACATCTGTAACACTCAATACTTGACTTGTCTGCGGACATTGGTTTGTGATTAGTTAACTGGTAGCCTCCTCGTGCTCTTCCTCTTCCTTTTCCATTAAACTGACGCTCATGGGGCTGATATTGACTGCCCCGATGATAATGAGGGGATTAGTAGAATCCAAGAGAAATGTTAGATTGCAGCTACTCTTATGGGTGAATAGCCCCCTTTGGTTCGGCCCCATAATGAGTCCACGGTCTCTGGGCAAGAACCAAGTTCTTAATAGGTTGCTATCCTCAAAACAACGATTGATGTCACTAACATCATCGCCTCACCAAATCTTTTCCTTCTTTTTCCTTCCTTCCATGTGGACAAAAATCGAGTTACATTTCTATTATTTGTTCGTTGTGGCTTGTATTCTAGGTTCTTCTTCTTGGCGCATAAATGTACGAAATCTGTTTTTTTATTGGTGTGATTGATATTCTATATGTTTTTTTCCCTCTTGATATAATGATTTGTATGATGTGTTACTGAAAAATAATGAACCTTTGCGTCTTAATGGATGATATGTTAACTCCATATGGATAATCAAATGTATACAGCTATGGTGGTAGCATATTGATTTATGTTTTGAGTTGAGTCCATCGTAGTCACTGTAATCAAAGGGCTTCAATCTTTCTTTGATAGACATTCTGAAATGAATATCACATGGATTACTTTATTGGTTTTTAATGAATTGTGTTTTAACTCCATGATATGTTTCTCTTCTCTGTGACTTTTCATTCCTTCTCTGTCATACTAAGATGATCTAATTTCCTTCGGGTTGGTAGTTCATTGCAAGATGATGATGTCAAGTTTCCTTGTGTTGCTCTTGGGATTAGGAATGCAATTCAAAGGAAATTTGTTGTGGGTGACGATGGTCCCACATGGAAGAAAGTATTTGGGGAGATGAAAGATTATTATTTTAGGGAATGGAAGAAAGTGACAGGTTAGACAATGTCTTTTGTTAGAAACTTGGAGGCACTCAACATTCTCCACACTTTCATGTAATTTAACATTTTGACAATGATTTTTGAATGAAATGTTTCAACTTGAGTTGTTTTAAATGTTTGATTTTAGATTTAATTTTTTAAATGTGAAATATGAAATGTTCAATCGAATGCGATAATATATACATATATATATGCAATAATAATTTTTTATAAAAATTTCAATTACGAACTAGCAACAGAAATATATAAACATTGTAATGGAAAATTTTGTTGCAAAAATGCAATGAAAAAGTCTGTTGCAAAAATGTAACAAAAAATGCAACGAAAAAGTGCATGCATTGCAAGAATGCAACGAAAAAGTTCGTTGCAAGAATGCAACAGAAAAAATTAGTTGCTATTTGCAACGGACGTCAAGCGCCCTTGGAAACACATTTGCAACCGAAAATTTTGAAATTGCGCTCGGTTTTCGTTGCAATATCATGCAACGGAATACATACGGTTGCATAAAATTTGCAACGAGGGTTTTCCAAGCGGAATTTGCAACGAACTTTTTCGTTTCAATCATCTAATTGTAGCGAATTTCATTTTTTGCAACGGAATTTTCCGTTGCTGTTGCCCTGTTTTCTTGTAGTGATAGGCGCCCATGAGATCGCCTAGGAGAAGGAGTTCTTCGTCGGTGTACATAAGAACCCCTTGGTGATCGCGAGCGACGACTATGAGCATGAGATCGCCGCGGTGAAGGTGAGCGAACTGCGAGCATGTGACCTTAGCGGTGAAGGCGGAGTCGGCGGCGAGATTGGGCGAATCCTCCTTCGTGGTCCCAACCTTGAATGAACACTAGGCACAACTACGTGGCTAGCTTTCTTTTCTCCGCGCTTTCGCGCCCCTAGATCCTGTGCTCGTGGTGAGAGTAAACAACCGGGGATTCATCAGATTACGCCCGGTCAGAAACACACTTGGCTCGGAGGCAAAGCGGTAAGGGATCGGCTCGATGGGCAATGATGGCTTACCCATTGCAATCAATTGTAAGTTAAGCTGATGCATCTGACCCAAATAAATGGCTCGTTGACGCAGAGCCTCCTCTCGAAATTCATGGGCTAATCAGGCTGACGCCCGGCACTCAGAGCCAACGAATCAACTCCGCGCCTCTGATTGAGTTGATGGCGTGCATCATGAGGCGGAGGAACATTATTCCCAGCTACTTGATTAAGGCTAGGATTCGGATGCACCTCCTCCCTACGACTGCCACTGCCGCCGTTAATTCCATTTTCCGCCATTGACAAAGCTTCAGAAGGAACAATTATCAAATTCACCAAATCTACTACCGTAAAAACTTTTGTTTTCCCGGCAACGGAACCAACTGATGCGTCCAATATATTTCGGATGCACTTATGAAACCCAATCTGAACGCCTGGCTTTCAACGTGTCCTTAGATCCTCAAAGCCCAACTCTGCAATAAGAATAAGCAGCCGTGAACTAGGCAGGGGCACCCCCTGCGTAAGAATCAGTACAAGATTCAGCAAATGAGAAGACAATTTAGCAGAGTTTCAGCTAGAGAATATGATTGCGCATACCTTTCTCCTTCATTTCCCTAGGTTTTTATACTTGCCGGAGAACATAACTGCCAATAACCGTTAATAACTGCCCATAATTGTTATTAACTACCCATGAATGGTCGTGGCCTTTAATGGCGGGCACATTAACTTGCCCATTAATGATAACGTTTTAAATGGAGAGTTTCCCGGATATAACTGTCCTTAACTGCAACTTAATCTTGCCCGGACATAACTGTCCTCAACTGATAGCATCTGGATCTAGCGAGCATCGTAAGTCCCGCTCGTTGGTTGAGCCCCCAGCTCGCGGGCAACTCACCTGATTAAGGCCAAGGCTTTGCTCGCTTGCTCGGATAAAATCCAAATGCTTGGCACGTGACTCATGGCTTGGGCCGGGCAGTTCACCTAGTTAAGCATGAACCAGGCTGAGGCTGAGTTCTTACTCATACCAATCGGGTTTTGCTTTGTTTTCATTTTCTTTCTCTGTGTAAAATGGGGATTTGAGTTGTCTTAAGTAATATGGCATTCAAATTAGATCACAAACATTCCAAAACTAACAGATTAAAAAACAAAAGAGAGATGCCATAAACAGATGAAAATCAAAATTAAAAAATTTAGATTCCCAAAACATAATTCAGTTTCTACATTAAACCAATAATAAGTGATGGGGAAGATAAAAGAAATGCCATGAACAGCGACCTTAACCTAGCGAGTTAAAGAACCATGGAAAGGTTCAAGATCATATATTCCTATTGAAAACGCATATAAAAGTCGGGATACTGAGCAGCAAGTCGATAATATCATTCAAGCCCTCTTTAACTTTAAGTTTCCTGGAGCAGCATTTTACAAGAGTATCAGTACTTGCATAAAAATAAAAGATCATATATCTATATAATCTATAAGCAATTAAATATAAGTCATAGAGTATCTAAGTTAATCTGCTCAATACAAACAAAACTAATAATAACACACAATAACTTAAAACTTCAATTTGACCAATTCCATGCAAAAGTAATGTCTTATACATTAGAAATCCAAGCAGATATACCGAACTGAAAGCTAAGATACTCGCTGCATATAGCTTCCCCATAAAACATGTATTCTTGTTTACACTAAATCGTTTCTCTTCAATGCTAGTTTTGCGAATTCACACTGTTCATTCATTGCAATGGCATTGCATAGTACCGAGTTAAAAGTCTGGAATGTTGAAACCCTCTTTAAGCAAGTGACCCTATAGTTTGCTAATAATCGAAGGCAAAGGCTATGAAGTATAGTCATCTATATACTAATTGCGTGTTGATATATGCTAATATAAGATGATTACTCAATATTGATTTGTGTACGTTTCCATAAGTTTTAAACTTGATAACTAAACAGCTTCCGAATTAGAAGTTGTGTTTAACTTGTCAAAATTATTACAAAATAGATCATATCTATCTTAAGAAAATATTAAGAAAGGAAATATTGAAACGTTTTGACTACCATGGAATTGGAAGGTTATAGAAACTGACCTTCACGGCTTCACCCAAGTGCACACCTTGGTAGCTTGGAATGAGTTTGTGAAGAAGGTGTTTTTGCCATTGATGTTCCTGAAAGAAAATCCAGACATGAAGGAGGACCTTCTCCTTTGCATCCAAGCCTCTAGATTTGGTTCAATTGGGGTGGCTGGAGGAA
This sequence comes from Codonopsis lanceolata, assembly GCA_013146195.2. Classification (NCBI taxonomy): domain Eukaryota; kingdom Viridiplantae; phylum Streptophyta; class Magnoliopsida; order Asterales; family Campanulaceae; genus Codonopsis; species Codonopsis lanceolata. The sequence goes on along the minus strand of JABEVN020000101.1, from coordinate 77,805 downwards.
CATGTTCTTATATGATACTGCATTGGAAAGGTACGACCTTTCCACTCAAGCCCAGCATGTTCACCATTTAGAGAATGGGACCAAGAAGGAAATGAACGCCCTAATCATTTTACCAAAATAGCAAAGGTTTAATGGATGCCTTTGTCAAAGAAATTAAATAATACACAAAGAACGTTTCGACTTCACATGCATACAGCAAAGTAACTTCGTTGTTAGAAGAAAAAATATAGGAAGGCAATCGTGCATTCTTGCAATTATGTTCTATTGTATTCATTTTTTTCATCACTAACTTTTAAGGGCAGAAAATCTATTAATGCATACCTACAAGGAAAAGCATTCATTGCGCCTCTTCTTGTAGTATATAAGAAAATTAAGCATTCAATGAAGATACAACAAGCAAGTTCAACTTTCCAATTACTAAACCATTTATTTGGAAATTCCTAGACCAATTCAAAACAAGGTTAGTGGTTCAAGTACGCTTGCTCACTCATATCCTTCATTATTATCACCATCAATGTTGGTGCTTGTAATCGAGTCCAGCCGAGCATACCCAGCTCAAGCTCGGCTTCAATAAATATTTGTACCAATTACAGTGGTACTAGGTTAAATATTTGTCAGCTTCATTGGTTGAATTTTAGCGTTCGTTGTTATATAAAAAAGTAGATATTTAAAATCAGATTCAAATTAGTGAGAAAAGAAAATATATGAAATAAAATATTCCAAAAATCACTCACTAGTAAATGAAAATATTATTGATTATAAGGAAGCCTTAACAATCTCTTATTATCACCAAACAATGGAAATCCTAAAAAGAGACCAAAAAAATTAGAATCTGAATAATAGAAAAGTAAATGTTAAAGTTAAGCTTTCGTATTTTGGATGATACCGTACTTAATTTTATTTTATGAGGACTCTATTCTCAATCATCAATAATCCTTGAATAATCTTGTAGTTGTAGGGATATTCCACTAGTACATACATACATATACATTTTGTGTGTGTGTGTGTGCATATATAAAAATTTATTGACAAGCCAACTCAAGTCCAGATGACTCAAGCTAGACGATCCGAACATGATCCAGAGCAAGTATTTGCAAGCATACAATCCATGCTTGACCTCTCGAGCTCAAACTCGTCTAAACAAAGGAGCCGGCACATGAGTTCAGCCTGTTATCATATACTCACAAACCTGAGCCTGAGCCTGGACCGGAGCCTGATGGGATCATATCAAAGCCTATAGCCACATACAAGATACTCGAGCTAGCACTGGCTCATGTAATAGCCTATAGCCACATACAACCAACACTCAAGCTAGAGCGTATAGCGAATGCACGAGAACACAGATAAAACAACAGCGCAAAAAGAGGTTGACAATGAATGAATGACCAACTTCCCAAAAAATGATCTAGTAGTCACACGTATCTATTAATCTACATATGTCTATTCATAAAAATAAAAATAAATAAATACAAGAAAACAGGAACAAAGTAACAGCAATAAGATATCAAAAAACAAAGCAAGAGAACATATAAATTATAAACGTATTAGTAATAAATGAACAAAAATCTGAATTAAACTGAACCTGAATCCAAAATACCATGAATGCGAAATGCCATGAATAACGACCATGCAAATTCTCAATCACAAGAGGATTATCCATTCTTGTCGATGTGCCATGACCACAGCACTAGATGTGTAAAAATTCAAAATTAGAAAATGAAAAGTTAGAACATTTCTAAAATATAACACCGAGATCAAGATCTTTCAATGCAGTGAGAAAAATATGAAAAAAGTAAGAACTAAAACTAGAAAAAAAAATCATAAATCCATAGATTGGACTAGGGTTTTTACATAAACAATCTAAGGCATACTCCATCAAACTTTAGACGATCAAATCGATCTATGCCTGAAATGTAATATAATTGATCCGACTTTCCAAACGAAAACACACAGAAATAATTGATTAATAATTTACAACAAAAATTAAACACTGAAGGAAATTCAAAACTCACTTGCAAATCAGATAACTTATCCGGCGGTCGTCTAAACATATGAGAGTCGGCGGCGCACGAAAATTGGAGAATTCTTCACCACCGCACCACCGCACCACCGCACTGATTGACAACGATATCTCTCGTAGGCTAAGAGTCATAGAGGGTAGGGCAAGGAAGCAAAGGTTCTTATAGTTAAATTGTCATTTTTAAGCATTTGGCTTTTACCCAATTAGTAGTACAACAATAGTTGTACTATCTTTTTTAAGGTCAATTTTAATGGTACAACTAGTATTATTCATGTGTGATGCTCATAAATTGCAATTATAAAAATGGTACTGAAATTAAAATAAAACTAGTTTTTGCACCCGTGCATTAAACACACGACATATATATTTTTAAATTAAATTATATATAAACAAAATTAATAAAAAAAACAAAATTAGAAGATGAACAAATATCTTGAAATGAAAATCGATCAACACGTATTATGAAATGAAAATCTAATTATTTTGAATTTTTACAGATCAAAATTACTTCAATCCTTTCGTGATTTTGCAAGTTTGTTTTAATGTTTGCACTGTCTTGCTGCACCTTGTGTATCAATGTTCTGAATATAATGAAATATAATTAAAATGATATTATGTACTTTGGTACTTGTGAATCATTGTGTGTTGTATATGAATCATTTAACATATACATCTACTAAATAGCTGATAAAAGATGTTATTAATTATCACAATGTATAAATATACATCAATATTTCAACCTTTGAAATCATAATAGGATAATTATCTCTTATTTCGCATGTTCAATAAACATGATTTTTATATTATAATATTATGTAGCTATTTCAAGAATATTTATTTGTCATTTATGTGTCTCTATATACACGAATATGTAGTAAGTAGTTTACCAAAAATATGAACTAAATTTGTAACATTTGTTTTGGATGTACTTGAAAAAAAAATGAAAATTTGATAAACAAATATGATTAATTAACCTTACCACTATAAACTATTTTTTTACCGAAAACAGTACTAAAATTTGCACCATTTGTGTTTTAAGTACTTCAACTAAAAAAATGGAAATTGATAAACAAATATGGTGAATTAATTTTACCACCATAAAATATTTGTAAATTTGTTTTGTGGAAGTTTTTGTCGCCAATTTAGATTACATCAATTGTAGACATAAATTGTAATTTGTAGTTGCTTATTGTGATATATGTATCTGCCATGACTATCAAACACTAAAACATTTGATAAGTAGTATAAACAAATAATTTATCTATTTATCACTTTGCAAATACAACAATAGAAGTTATATTTTTAGATTAAATAATTAATAAAAGAGAAAATCAAAATATATAGGATTATAGGTTTTATACTTACCTCGACATCAACAATGATATGTCATACTATTTTCGATAAAAAGTAATGAGAAAATATCCAAATGATTAAATTAGATTTATCTTTCAAAATTTTATAGACTATTTTTGAAGGTTCTCTAATAAATATATATATATATATATATATATATATATATATATATATATATATATATATATATATATATATATATATATATATATATATATGAAGGGGATAAAATACAAAAAAGTGTTGAGAATCTGGATAGCATACAAAGAGTTTCAGGAGATGTATTTTTTTATATATAGGACATTAATTGTTAATTTGTTATTAAATGTTTTTTATTATAATAATTTATGAAGATCCATTTTTAGAAAGTTAGTTTAGGCGGGAAACTGCCATAAATAGAAGAGCTATACGCTTCTGCCATTATATATAGAGGTGGTCTCCTGTAAGATGGTCTTACGGATCTTTATCTGGAAGACAGATCTATACGAGTTAAATGGAGAAAAATTTAGAAATCTCAATACAACCCTTTAGTTTTTGAAAATTACAGCACCACCCCTCATGTTTATATATGCAGAATGTCGTCACTTTTTACTATTAACAGTCACTTTGTAGTATAAAATGTGTCACTTTTGGCCTTAGAAGTGTCACTTTACATTTTTAATGAAAATTGTAATTTTTCCCCTAAAAAAGTGTTACTTTTTGGGCTTAAATGTATCACTTTTAGTTTTAAATGTGTTACTTTCACTTTGAAAGTGTCTCATTTGTTTATAAATTAAAACAATTACGTTTGACATTAAAGTGTTACTTTATAACATTAAAAGTGTCACTTTTTAGCATTAAATGTGTTACTTTTGACCCTACAAGTGTCATTTTGCCTAATAAATAAAAATCGTCCTTATTGACCTTAAAAGTGCCACTTTTTAGCATTGAAATTGTCACGTTTTAGTATTAAATGTGTCACTTTGGTAGTCAACGTTAGTTTTAAAGTGACACTTTTTAGTATTAAATGTATCACTTTTTAATATTAAGAGTGTCACTTTTTAACATTAGGAGTTTTACATTGTATTTTAATAAGAACTATAGTAAATTTTCTTTTATAATGTCACTTTTAACCTTAAAATGTGTCACTTTTATCTTTTCAATGTGTCACGTTTGGCTTTAAATGTGTCATTTAGCATTTTGTTAAAGTCTGTTAGGGTCCGTCAAGTATCCCAAGGAAATTGATGCTAACGGATGGTTAACGGAGCTGACAACGGATTAAACTGTAAGGCGTTGGAAACATATGAATTTTGACAACAAACCTTGAAAGTACAGGGGCACCGAGGCAAAATGAAGAACTTCACATTAATGTACAAAACATATTTATTCCATGGCTTGTGGGAGTCAAACCCTAGACCTTCCACTAATCTTTATGTATCGAGTCTAAGCCATCTTGGCTAACTTGGTTTTATAATTTTTGGTAACATGTTTGTTGACTCCCATATGTTCTAAGATTTGGTTGAGTCATCTTCTGATTCTATTGTACAGTGGCTAATAGGTCTGCGTGCCGATTAGTGTGGCAACTTTCTTAGAATCAAGGTTGTTTAGAACTGTTTAGTGTTAGTTAAGGCGAGTTCAAGCAGGTTTCAACAGCAGACTTGGAAGAACAGAAAACTTTGAAGTCTGCTCAAAAGCGAAAAATCAAGATCAGTCAAAACATGGAGTTATGTCTCATAAAGTCTTATCTAGATATTTTTCAAATATCTAGTCAAAATTTCTTCATCGGGTTTCACTCAAAATAAGTCAACTCTTCATACTGACAACTATCCAGACTGTCTCCTGAAACATAAAGTCTGAAGACATTACCCCTTTTGGCTAAGAAGACTTTCACAGCTGCAACGCTTGCAACCTGAAACCTTACTCTATTTGGGAATGTCTTCTCTCGCACACACCGCATCTCGATGATGGCTCTTACATCTCCCAAAGCGCCGAATTGCATTCAATGCAATAGAACGTTGGACACAGTTCTCTCTGCCTCAGTCCAACGGTCCAAAAGATCTCTCTGGTATTTATTCAAGTGTTGAAGATCTGAAAAACAAAACTCTTGCGCATTAAACACGCAAGCTTCATCTTCAACATTCAAGCATTCAAGAGATCAAAAGGACAAGAACTAACACTTCACCAAAATTCCTAAAGCTGCAGATCTGTCAGTCTTAAATTTGTTTCAACTTCATCTAGTTTGATTTTAAAACTGTTCTTTACTTTAGCACGTGTGAGAACAATTAATCTTTGATTGTTCCTCTCACCATTATACACTTGGTTGAAAACTTATTTTGTACACGATCCATTAGAGATCTTACTTATAAACCTAGTGGATAAACAAGTGCACTTTTTAAAATCAACCACTTTGGTAAGATTTATTCACTAACCACTTTCTAGTGGATTTACGATTTATTAAACGAACCACTTCTCTGCCCGATCTGTTTTTATATTTTTATTAACCGCTTATACCGATCAAGAACCTCTTCTCGAATAAATACTTGTAAGCTCTAGGCGTTGGAACCTCTTCGTTTTCAGCCGCATTAACACTTCTTGTTAAATCTTTTAAGAAGTGTTTGAAAAAGTTTATTTTAATAAAAACACTACTAGGCTATTCAACCCCCCCTTCTAGCCTAGATTGAGCCTATTTTGGGACCAACAATTGGTATCGAGCTTAATTTTTGAAAATTCATTTTTCCAAGCTTAACCTCTTGTGAATAGATCCTATGGCTCACTATATGCCTGCCTACTAATACCAATACGTCCCAATATTGGACAAAGGCCACTTCAAGTCGGAAAGATAAAGTTATGAGATACATGAACTCTATTGACAACCGCTGTGGCAATGTGTTCTAACAGTCCTCATGTTCCAATGAAGCCCAACCTACTTTGCAGGCAGCCAGCTGGACCTCCCGAGATACCTAAATCCATGAATGAATGGACATGAATGAATGGACGAAGAAAGGAGGCTCGTGAACTCGACAAGACAAAAAAGCTATTCACATCATATCCACCAATTCTGTCGACACAAGCACATATCAACAAATCATCGATGCAAAAAACCCGCTAAGGAAATGTGGGAAGCCTTGTGGAATATCTTGAAGGAGATCTGCCCACGAGACAACATGAGAAAGTATAACTACATTCAACAATTCGATTCCTTCAAAAAGGTCCTAAGAGACTCTACGACAAGCCCTATGACAGTTTTGTGAGGTAGTAAAGAGTTGTTATTCCTTAGAAAAGAATATAGTGTTAAGGAAGTAAATATGAGATTTTAGCTTCTCTAGAAACTTTGTGGCATGTTAAAACCATCGCTATAAAAGAGTCCAAAGACTTGAACTCCATGCACCTCGGAAGTTTGTATGCAGTTTAAGCGTCTGCAATGAGCAAGAATTGCTTCAAGCTCAAGAACAGACAAACATTTTAAACTTCCTTCCTTTTCTGCTATCTCTCAGAAATTCCCGCCCAAGAAAATAAACCATCTACTTTTCAAATGAGAATGAAATTCTCTCGACGAGCAATTTGCTATGTTCGTTAAGAAGTTTCAAAAGTTCTCGAATTTAACAAAAGAAGAAGCAAACCCAGACTTTTAGAAAGTCTGCTGAAAACTCAAAACAATGAGTTAGTTTGCTACAGCTGAAGCCTGGTCACTTTGCTTCTAAATGTCCTAAGCCAAAATATGATTACAGGCCGCTCTCTCGGCATAGGCCAAAAGGGCGACCGCCTAGGTCCAAAAAATTAGGGGCCCAAATTTTATTTATATGTATAGTATATGTATATAATATTAATAAATATAAATAGGAATATGGAAAATTGTCTCGAAATAAGAAACGGAAGCGAAGCTTGATGCGGTGATGCCGGTAGATGAAAGGTTGATTAGAAGGAAGCGGACAACGAACATGAAGGATCAAGGAGATGGAACGACAACGGCTGGCCACCGACCTCGAGATTCACTCTTCTGTCTTCCCTAAGCATCTATGGCCGCTAGATTAATTTCCACTCCACCTTCAAAGCTTTGCTTCGATCTCGATTTCAAATGCTCTAAAGCAAGAAAAACTCTCACAGTCTCACTCACTTAGTCACTCTGTCGTTCCTCATCCACGAACTCAAAGCCGCCGGCGCCGGTGAAGGACCGATGATGCAGGTACTCGTCCAATTTTCCTTATTTCAATTTCAATTTTCAAAATTTCTCCCCTCTTCAGACCCTTCTCTGCTTCAGACGAATCAAACATTCAGACCTTAAACCCTCAAAGGCTCAAACTCATATTTCTTTTGGTTTAAGGTTCTTAGGGCCCGTAAATTAATTTTTTTTGTTGATCCACAATATATTTTCAAAATCACATAGTCTAAAAATTGTTTAAGTAGATATATAATAGGTTATAAGTTTACAAATTATTTCTTATATGTTGGTGCAGCATTCCAGCAACTCAGCAAGCAATCGAGCTTGGGGCCCTTATTCGTTATTTTGCCCCGAGCCTTTGAAATGTCAGGAACGGTCTGGCTATAACCTTCTTTCACCTGATGATCCAAACTTAAATCTCAAAGATAAGCAGTCATTTTAACGAATGACAACCTCTAAATTTCCAATTCAGGATTATGCAGTTTTGCCCAACAAGTATAAAACATCAAATAACTGGGAAAGGAAAAGTAACAAAAAAGTAACTATTAACATTAATGTGATGTCATGTAAGAACATGAAAATTCACCAACCAAAATACTATTGCAAAACCAAATTACAAGTTTATAAAAACATAAAATCAGATCAAATTCAAATCTTGAATCTCTTGACATCCCTTCTTTATTCCAAAAGAAGATTATATAGTTAGGGAGAAAGCAAAAACCTCTTTCTTGAATCTCATTAGTTGTTTAACAAAAAATGAATTTAGGACAAAGCACTTGTAACCATAGCACCACCTGAACAAATAATTAGTTCTAATTTCTAAAACTCTGAACAGGAAATACCTTTAGCAGTATATGACTTGGGGAGCATCATTCTCCAAAACCAACAAACAGCTTTCTGTAACAAGTAAAACCCTTTTAAAATTTCATTTTCTAAACATCCAAAAGTTTCATAAAAGAAGAATGCATCGCAAGAATACATCATGTGTGTGTGTGACTAGATTCCTCACATTACCCGGTAATCCGTTTTACTACCTTTGACACTCACAATTTGGGTAGTGACTGCGAATTCTACCATCAATCATCAAGCATACACGGTGCAGAGAACTTTGGTCCACTTGCAAATTCATCTAAAAATTAAAATAGAGATGTAGCATATTAATATAACAAGGAGTTATTCAAAACAAAGACACAAAAATATAAGAAATATTTACCTTTTTCAGTTCTATCTAATTTTTCTTGCAATTCCTCCCTATCCTTAGCATGCACATCGTGGAGCTCAAGATCTGTTGGACTTGATCGTATCCAATCTTGTGCACAAATTAAAGCTTCGGTAGTTTGAGGAGTAAGCAAACTCCTAAATGGATCATTCCTAGGATTCATACTTTCACCTTCATTATCTACCTCAATTGTTTCCATCTAGCTACAAAATGACAAAGAATATATCAAATTAATTAATCAACATCCACAACAAAGAACTACACACAACCCATATACATAGTTCACCTACATTGCTTATTTGTTTTCGGGCAGGTCAGGATAAATCAAGACACAAATACATAAACATTTTCATAAATCTACACCTCTTAATAATTGCAGGCATAATGAACAAAAAAAAAAACTTAATCTAACAATTATTCCATTCAATTTAGCCATGCAAGTGTACTTTCTTCCACCAATCGGTTAAAGCGAACAACTTATAGATCTAAAATTAAAGCAAACTGCATAACAAGATATCTAATTCATGAATTTAAAAAATCTTGGTAAAAAAAAATTTCATTGAAGCATTTCCTCTTCAAAAATTCATTATGTTTCATGAAATTGTTAACACTTAACAGTATGCATAGTTATAAGTTAATTATAACCAATTGTATATTGAATATTGAATAAGCTGTTTAAAATAATAAGATATGTTTACCAGGAGCAATATATCCGTTTGAGCCAGCAATACACACGGTTATGTTTAACACTTAACGTCGTTTTCCCATTTTTCGATTCGGTTGGGATTTCGGGTGCAAAAAACTGGACGCCGAGCCGAAACCGAAATCCTCAGTTTTGTTAAAATGTAAACCAAACAACAGTCCAATTGGTTTTCGGTTTTTCGGGTTTTATTCGGTTTTTCGCTCACCCCTAGTTTTTGTAGTTTTTGGGGCGGTTCTTAACCTTCATTTTCTTGTAGAGGCCTGATTCATCATGTGATGGTGAACTGCGTTGTGAGAGAGTGAGCTACATCTTACGAATTATAATCCATAAAATGATTTCACATATAAGACATACTCTATAAACCTAATGACGATTATCTTTGGTTGATTTTCCAATAAGGAAAGGGACTAATATTTTTTTTTGGATGAGGGAGTACTCCATCTCAAAAAGACACTTATAATTCCTCATTAGATATAGTCAACCTACCTAATAACTTTAAAAAATAAAATAAATAAAAGTAAACGACAAATTTGCTTTTGAAAAACTGTCGCTTTGACTCATAGATTTCAAACGGAACAATAATTTAGTAACTTGTACGTTTATTTATTATGTCTCCGATTATGAAAATTCAATCCTAGATACAATATAATGATCTTATAAGGATACCTATTTTTTTTCATATTTATTTTGTCAAAGTTTAATAATTAAGTTGACAAAAAAAAGTCTGAGACTACTTTCTTTCCCTTTTTGGTTTTTTAGGGATAAGAGTGAGTAATTTGGAAAAAAATTAATTGGTTATACACTATAAAACCCTATCGTTTTTGCCATGGTCACTACGACTCTTAACCTACTCATCAGTGCGGCGGCGACGATCCAATTTCATATTCGCCGACTCTCTAATGTTTTGTCGGTCGCTGGATAGATTATCCCCTTTCCAAGTGAGTTGATACCCCCGTCAGGTTTAATTTTGTTTCCAAATATTAATCAATCATTTTCGATGTATGTTTTCTCGTTTTATTTGAGCCCATTTTGAAACTTCACTCCGTGTTAATTCCATTCATGCTTAGATAGTTAGATTCATTTGATCGTGTAATCTTTTGAGGAAGACCTCTTAGATCGTTTCCTTAAAGCCCTTATCCATGATTTGTTGGACTGTTGGAGCATCCATCCAGTCTATGGATCGAGTTGTGAATTTTGCTAATTTTAATTCAAACTTTTTACTGGATTAGAAGATTTTGATCTGATTGACAGAGCGATGATCTGACTTTTTGTTTTTAGTGTTGTCGAATAGGCTCATTGACAAGAATGGATAATCCTCAAGTGGTTGAGAACTTGCATGGTCGTTGTTCATGGCATTTCACGTGCAAAAGGTAACGTGTTAAGCATTTTGGTTCTTATATATGGTTCAGTTGAGTTTGGTTTGATTCAATTTTTTTGTTTGTTCATTTGTTATTAGTATGGCATAGACGGTCTTGCTTTGATTAATATGTTCTTGATATCTTCTGATTGTTTACTTTGTTGATGAAAAACTATTGAATTGAATAGACATAATGGAAACTAATCATTATCGTGGTTTAGTGTGGTCATTAATTAGGGGATTAAGTGTAGTTTTGTGTATGTGGTGAGATGTTATTTAGGTATAATATCTACTCTTAATCAAAACTCCTTGAGATTTATCATTGGTCGCTAAAGACAGAAATATACAAATATATGCTTACAATCTGCTATACACAGAATATCGTTGCCTGGCTAATTCAAACCATTTTCATGACTTATTATTGGCTGTGGTGCAACAAAAGAAAACACTTATTTGTTTGGTAAATCTTATGGAAATGTATTAAAATTGTTTTTCAAATGTATGGTAAACCTTTCGTATGTGTTGGGAAAACATTTATTTGCATGTAGACATCATATTGCATGCTTTGCGTTATTGACAAGCCAGTTTGAATGTAGCCTTTTGGGCAATTTCGCAAAATGACATACAAAGCTAATGGTTCGACAGTCATTTTACGCTGGAACAGGTGGGTCAGTTTTCCATTGACTTGTAAAACATTTTCCATTGACTCAGTTTTCAAAGATCACTTAAACACTTGAAAATATGGTATATGTTTGGACACATAACAGAGACAATAAGGTCATTGGAACTAAACGATGGTGTGGTGATAACTAAAAAGCATTTGAGTAACCCTGATAAACTTGTTTTAGATAGATGAGAGTGGCATACAAGAATTGGGTCTAGCTGATCCCAAATAAATGGTGTGGTGATCACTTAAACACTTGTGTGGAGGCTTCGTTGATGCTTATTTTTCTTATTATATACTAGTCGCGGTGATGCACACCATGCCTTTTCTTGCAAGGGTGTGATAAAAGATTTTTCTGATCTCGTAAGTTAGTGATGTATTTAATTGCGAGAAGGTGATGAAGAATGCTGATTGCCTTTCTCGGTCTTTTTTCTTTTTACAATCAAGTAATTTTAGTGCATGAGGTGTATGTAGGCTTGGAAATTTGAATTGGATCAATGATCTAACCCGTTTAACATGATCCAAATCATCAAATTTGGGATACCATCAAACCAATGCAAGATTATTAAAATCCTGGATCCTATTGGGAAAATTATAGGCTGAAGCAGCCAGTGTTGAACACTATCTTGCTCCATGATTTACTGTAGCATGTTCTCCCCCCCCCTCCCTCATAAAGCAATAGTGAAAGTTCCGTACGTAGCACTTAAAATCGTTTTGATCGGGTGAGCGAGTGAAATCTCCGATGATGAGCAACATATATTCCCAACGTTCCATGCTTTCCTTTTGTCTCTAAATGAATGTTCATTTTTAGTTTTTACTAAATATACACTTCTACCTTTAATATTCAAACACAACATTAGAAGTCTGCACCGGGGCATGATATGTGTCAACTTAGAAATCAAAATGGAGTTAACTGTTTACACTGAGTATATGTTTATTGATGCAGGCTTTGGAAACAGGGTTACAAACAAGATGGAGTTAACTGTGGATGCACTTTTGTATTGTAACTTTCTGTTGCCCTCTTAGTTGTCTTATTCCGAGTTTTCTCTTCTTCTTTTTCCCTTTTCTTCTTGTCTTTGTCCTTGTTTCCTTATTGTTCTTTCCTAGCTGCCATTTCTTCTTCTAACCTTCTTTGTGCATTCTCACGTCTTTTTTGGCTTGTTTTCTCCTGCCTTCTAACTTCCTTTTGCCCTTTCTTCTTGTCTTTGTCTTTGTTTCCTAGCTCCTATTTCTTCTTCTATTTTTCTTTTTCCATTTTCTACTTGCCCTTTTTACTTGTTTCATCCTCCACCAGTTAATCAGCTATTTGCAACCCCTACTTTCTTCTTCCTCGCTTGTGCTCTTCTGGCTAAGCAGCTTGAAGTTGTTTCTTGAGCTCAAAGTACTTCCCAAGCTAGCTTAGGAATCTCTAGCTCCCTTTATCACACATGTTTGATGTTTCATGGTCTTCTCTGTCCATTTCTCACTCTTTTATTTATTTCCTCTCTTTTTTGAGCTCCTACACTTACCCTGTAGCCTATGAATTTATGAAGATTCTCCATTAAAATAAAGGAGCACATATTTCTAGTTCATCCTCTAAAATTGGTAGGAGTTCTTTTGCGTACTTGTACTATGATTTCACAACTTCCTCAGCGGAAAATGGATTTTATGGTTCTTCTGGTCACTTAGAGTTGTCATATCAGAAATGATTGAGGAAATGGATTACTTTTTTTTTTTTTAAATGGATTACTATTCACCGTCGCAAAATCATCTTAATGGCATATTACGAAGGCACCAAAAGAACCAAGATGAGTTTATGTATATACAAGGCAAAGGGACCAAGACAAGGTTATTAATATAAGTGAGTATTATTTCGGCAGAAAGCACATGATTTGAGCATTTAGTTGTTTATGTTCATATGGGTCAAGCTGATATGATCATTGTGCAGAATTTTCAGATCTAAACTACAGGACTAAAATTTTGATCGATGAGAAGCAAAAAATGCAATTTGTCGATTGTGCCATGAAATGCATAGAATTAGATGAAGGGCCACAACTTATCAATTTATTGGGATATTTCAGCGAGACCATTATCTGCTGCTTACAGGTTGGAGGTCAGTTTCTAAAACCTTTCCATTTCTGTGGTTGCTGTTTGACTAGAATTTGTTGATCATGTTATCTGACTTTGCATCTCAGAGTCAGAGTCATAGATTCCTCTATATGGTTAAAACAGTCAAAAGATTCATTTTATTGTTGTCATCATCATGGATTTGATTAGCTTAACAAAATATTTGTACTAGGTTTTCTTTTAAAGTACAGTCTAGGTCGCATAAAGAAAATTTACTATGATGATGGTAAGAAATCTCCACAATTGAAGTTATAGAAACTTACTTATGGATATTTATTGATTCATTGAACAATATTAAAAAATTCACATATATTTTCATGCAAATATCCAGATAACTATACAACAGAAGTTAATAATTTTAGATATTCGTGTCTAAACTCCTCGATATGCAGAGAATGTTCTATGCATTCTGACATGCTGTATATTGTTGACGTTATTTGCTAGACGCACACGATGACCATTTTGTCTAAAACAAGAATAAATCAGAAGCCATATTCGTCAAGAATCTTGGAATACAATATGGTACATCCGCTTGGATTTGTAATAAACAAGAAATTACTTGGGAACGGAAATGCAACTCTGAAAATCGGTCCCATGGAACTTTGCATTGTTTTACATTCTGTATTCTATTTTCTTTGTAATACCTGACGTTTTTGTAAATATGCTGCTCCAGCGATCTTCTTAAGGCTGCAACTGAAGAGAACTTTGATGTTATGGTGTACGCATGCATCTCTTTCTCATAAATGAAGGAGAGGAGAGGGGTTTACTATTTCTCACAGATGACTGGAGGGATACATGTCTTTGTATCTTCATATTTTATTTTATTTTTGACCAAAAATTGATGTAATATCTAGCAAAGGCAAGAGTCGAGTTAAGGTCGTTTTTCATGGTCCTCCAATGTCCCTCTACTCTTAATATGTTCAAAAACTGTACGAAATTGAATTATGTATAGAGAATTTTAATTCATTATCTTCTGAGTTTTCTAATTATTTGTCACCTTCAGCTTTACCTTAATTTCTCAAATCATCTACTCGTCCATGTATTTAGTTAACGTGAAGTGTATTGCACAAGTGAAAATGCGCAATTGAAATTGCAATTACGGTTGGATTTTAATTAAGGATATAACACAATCTTGCTTCTTTAACGAGCTTAAGACACCCTATGCACAATCGGCGTTGGCTATTAAATAAGGATCCGACACCAACATGGATCGCTTCTTTGACAAGCTTAAGGTGGCCTACGGCTAATACTACCTGCACAGCATCACAATCCCAATTAAGGATTACTTTTCAATTCACCTTATCGAGTCTTCGTCCTCGTTAACGCAAAGTTTTGGGGCTTCAGAAGAACCGGTGTGAATGAGAGAGACTATGTTCGATTGAAAAATAAGCGCGAGCGACAGATCTATATGGTTGAATATACGAAACCGGGAAATTAGGGCTTTCTTTTTAGTGCCAAGACTTATTTTAAATAAGAAATACTCCCGCCCATCCTAAAAATGAGGTCAACTTTTATTTTTGGTTAGTTCTAAAAAAAATTATTTACGTTTTAATCATTATTTTAAAACCTTACTTTTATTGTTTTACTCACCTCCCTTGTTACTTTAATGATAGACTAGTTTTTTTAACCCGTGCGTTAAACGCACGTCAACTAATCGTACATAAAAACAATAAGGATGATCTGTTTATTAACAATTGCACATAAATATATCACTAATCATTGTAGATTCTAAAAGATTTCCTCATTACACAACATTTGTTGTCTTATTAGTTAGTTTTTTATCATCACCGCATATCAATATCTTTAAACCAAAATAATTTGTTACTCTAGAAACTACGACATATAACTATTCATGGCTAAATACTGGTTTTTTTAAAAAGAGATATACGTGCAATTATGGGGTTTAGCACTTGTTTGTCATTGCATATGATATCAGTAATAGAAATTGTCTTCTCTGAGACTTGAAAGATAGTCTTACATCCAGGGCCGGCCTTGTAAAATATGTTGCCTAAGGACGATTAAATTGAACAGGGTCCTTCTTTTGAAACATTTGTTTTTCTATTTTTTTAAAAAATTAAAGAAACAAATATAGAATATATGAAAAAAACATTTCATTACAAAGTCATTGGAATGACACACGAAAAAAAAATCAAGTTTCATTATCACTCAAAAAACAAACAAGCAACTTTCTTAATTATGAAGTATATTTTCTCTATTTTAGTATATAGTATACATTGTTGTTTTATAATTAGACTTGCACAAATAAAAAAATATTATACTTTTAAAAAAATCCATTATTTGGGTCTAAGTTGCTAAAAATACAAGTTTTGAGTCTTAATTTACAAATATAATGGTTTTAATTATTATAATTTTGTCAAAAATTAACTCAACACAATTACACCTACCTATAGTTGCTCTTCTTAAATATCGATTTTAAAATTTCAAATGGAATATCTTTAAAAATTGTGTATTTTTATATACATAGCGTACCTACGATACACATAGCTTTTCCTAATATGTATCATAAAATTAAATTTTCGATACACGATACATATCTATGATGATTTATCAACTATATGATAAATCATAGAATCCAAATTTCCAAATTCCAAAATGGCAAAATTACTAGGTTAAATGTGAGAAAAAAAAATAGAATAAATAGGTCACATAACATACTTTCATAATTAAAGTAATTAAGAAAAATTGAAGAAAAAAGTGATTCCTGCTGGATTGGTAGTTTAGGGCTTATTATTATTATTATTATTTTAATAATACGAAAGGTAATTTTCAAATTTGGGACCCGAAAAATTGGGTATTTTTTGGGGGACCATGGCCATGGTCTCACATGTCTTGCAGCAGGCCCGACCCTGCTTACATCAGATAAAGTTAATGACAATCTTGGGATAAAAACATTTTCTCCAGCATTACTTCGATTCAAAAATTTTGTTTCAACTTTCAACAATGTGATCTCTAAGATTTATAATGATTAGTTTTGTTCCATTGCAAAACCTCGTAGTATGGTTAATGTTTCTCGATAACATTACTGGAACTCTAATTTTAAGTGTCAATTCATGACCTGACAATCTCGAACACTTTATACTATTCAAGAACTTGGTATAATGAATGTTTTCGAACAAACTTGAATTTTTTCCGTCTTGCAAATAGAATCTGAACTCAAATAAGTTCTTCCTTTCGAATGATTACTTTTATTAAATTATATTTGTATTTTTTGAATAAAGAAATTTCTCAGTAGAAAATAAGCTAAAATCAAAATAACGAAATTATTTTTACCGTTAACTATTATTTTTGTTTGAATTAAATAATAATTTGGTCCCTGGACATGTCGAAAATCAATGTTTTGGTCCCCGGACAAAAAAACAATAGAATTTGGTCCCTGGACATGTCTTTTTGGACCAATTTGTCCCCTCTCATCGTTAGCGTTACATTTCCCGTCAAATATTATATAAAATGTCAAAAATACCCTTAAAAGTTAATCTTCAACCCATCCATTCTCATATATTGGTCTCCGATGAGATGTCCACCTCTGTTCACCATCTACTCCGTTACATCCGGCTGCTCCGTCACCCCTTCTCGATAAAGCTTCACCCAAACCTTTATTTGGCTACAACAAAGGCCCTATGACATCTCTAGTGCGTCGAGTGAAATTCCGGCGACTTCAGATGCGGCGGCGGCTCTTGACGGCGACAGAGCTTCTTGGTCTTGGCGGCTTCTTTCTTTGAAGGTTGTTTGCTATGTTATTCTAGTGGTTGTTGCGAACAACAATTAGGGTGCCCCGCTAGATCCAGATCCAAGCGAGCAAATCTCTGAGCAGCGACGGCAAAACGCCTCAATGCGTTCCATCGGGCATTTCGGAGTGAAATGTCGGCACCTGCGACGGCAAGCGTACGAGTTGCGAAGGCATCATTGATTCGAACAGCGAGATGGAGAGGAGTTTCACGCTGTTGATGGTCACGGCGGTCGAGGATGGCGGATATTTGGTCGGAGAGACGCTCCTGCTTAATGGAGTCGCCTCAGATCGAGAAGGATCAACGAGTCGAGGGAGGTTCGAGACGAGTCGAGAAAGGTTGGTGTGATCACCTTAGTGTATGTAGGAATAATCCTCCGGCGTAATCGATGTCGGTGACGATGAAGACTTGGACATTTCCCCCACTCTTACTCTTTAGGATTTCCTCTTTGACCTTTTTTCTTCTTTGGGTTAATTTGACTACTTTTTTCTTCTTTTTAGGATTAATATAATATTTAATTCTTTTTAGGATTAATATAATGTTTGGAATATAACCCTATGTCTCCAACTGAGAGTAAGCATGTGCTTCCTATGTGCTTGTTTAGACCAAGGGCATTCTCGTCAATTAAAAACAAAACAAACAGCAAAACTAACGCTAACGGTGGGAGGGGGCAAATTGGTCCAAAAATACATGTCCAGGGACCAAATTCTATTGTTTTTTTTTTTGTCCGGGGACCAAAACATTGATTTTCAACATATCCAGGGACGAAACATTATATTAATCCTTTTTGTTTTGTAAAGTATTTTGAATTTAATAACTTCTATTATATTTTTTTGCTTTATTGACTTGATAACTATTATTTTTGTTTCATTTTTAAGAATTAGTTTTACGGAAAAAATTTGTTTCGTAATTTTTTTTATTATTTTGCTAACCTCAGTTTAAATTATTTTTGTTTTATTGACTCCATAACTATTATTTTTGTTCCATCAAATATTTCTATTTAACTAATGTATTTTTGTTTTACATAGCTATTTTTACAAAAAAAAATAAATAAACTTTTGTTCCATAAATTATTTTTATTATTTTAGTAACCTCAGTTTAAATTGTTTTTTCCTTTTTATTGACTTTGTAACTATTATTTGTGTTCTATCAAATATTTTTATTGTACTAACATATTTTTTTTTACATATATATTTTTATGAATTTTTTAAAACTTTTGTTCCGTAAATTATTTTATTTTACTAACCTCCGCATTAAATTATTTTTGTTTTGTTGATTCTGTAATTTTTATTTTTATAGTGGCTTGTTCCATAAATTATTTTTATTTTACTAACCTCTTACATTTTTGTTTTCTTGACTTCGGAACTATTATTTTTGTTTTAGTTACTATTTTTTATGTTTAAAGAGAGAAAAATATTTAAACATAATTAAAAGAGAGGAGATGATGGTGATGAGAGAGAAAATAAGGAGTAGACGGGAGAGAGAAAGAGAAATACAACCGGAGAAGATAGAAGATAGAAATAGTGAAATGGTAACTCAAAAGTCAAAAATTCAAAAATACGATTTTGGAGGGAGAAATCTAACATTGTCATTATATATATATATATATATATATATATATATATATATATATATATATATATATAAATATATATAAAGAAAAAATATACTCCCCCCGTTCTAAGCAAAAAATCTCCGTTTGAAAGTCAAACTTTTTAAGAAAATGACATTTATAGTAATTCATTAATAATAAAATAACACTTTTATGTCTTAAATTTTGAAAATGGATTCTTTAAGTGAAACAATCCAAAATGAAATGATGGACTCTTTGCCCTGAACAGAGGGAGTATAACATACCAATATTTATAATAATCAATTAATATTTCTTAATCTCAAATCAAATACTCCCTCCGTCCCTAAATTATCGTCCTCCTTTCCTTTTTCGTCCGTCCCAAAATAATTATTCACTTTGAAACTTACCTTTTTAGAACATCACTTTTACCACTTTACCCTTACTTTTTCACTCTATTTTAATTATGAGCCACATATACATGGACATTAAAAGAAACTACACATTAAACCAATATAAATAATCAAATAAATTACTTTTTCTTAAACTGTGTGTCGGGTCAACCCAGACGATTATTTAGAGACAGAGGGAGTAGAACATTTATCTAGGAACGAAAGCAAAAAAACTACAATCATGCATTTAATGTTAAGTCATATTTATATGTAAAAGTAGTAAACAAACCCTTACACAAGTTATATTCTGACACAAAATTATTACTGGCCGGTCCCTTTTTTGAGATTTGTAACCTGTTTATTACATCTTTTTTTTGTAACTATAAAAGTCCTCTTCCCTTAACTTCTTCCTAAAATGTCCCCGGCTCTCGTTCAAATAGTTCCTAACATCACCTTCGCCTTCTTTCTTTGGCCAGCACAACATCACTTCTTTTTCTCTCCCTCCTTCCTCTTCCATTTCACAGTGCTTCTATCCTCTATCTCCCCAAAATTCTATTTACCAACAGCTCCCGATTGTGTAAATATAATTGTTATTTTGTGGCTTTAGTTTTATTGGTGGGGGTGGATGGATCTTTGATAGAGCAACCCACACACGTGAATCCTACATAGATTTGGAAAATCCCTATTGCTACCGACTTTGGAGTATATAGCTATCTACAACCTAAATATCAAGCTTTCAATATGTGCTTTACACAAGTTTCACTCTGTGCCAGTGAATCTAAACTCTCCCTCTTTTTTTTAAATTTATTACATGTGGATGTATTCTAAAATGTACGGTTGATTAGGGCTAGGATTTTGTTGATGATTTAGGATTTATTTTGTTGATGCTATTGATCTCCATCATTTTACCGTATTCCTGTCAGTGAGCCTTTAAATTTTATTACATGGTTGCTTTTGATTGTTTCTGAATATTTATTTTTGATAACATGGTTTGAGGTCATACTTCTATGTGGCATGAATAATGGTGGATAATATGGTTTGATTCACTTGACTTTAAAGTTTAAATGAATTAGATTGATAAATTTATGTGACACGTGAATGGATCTCTTTAAGTTTATGTTGTTAAAACAATCAGAGTAGCGGGCCATCTCAGGGGATGAGATGGTAAATATGGGAGCTGCTTAAATAAATTTGTTTTTGGATGGTAAAAATTAGATTTTGAGCTCATCCACCAAAATAATTGTTTAAATTTTCAAATTGTTAAATAGTGAATTAACTTATCCTTATTTTTATGTAAGTATAATTTCCAATTATCCCGTGAAACCTTTTACAGTTCTTCTTCTACTTCAGGTCATGCTAGATAAAATATAGGGTTAAGTATACCATTAGTTCCCTAAACTTTGGCCAAACTCATCATCAGTCCCCCAACTTCAAAAAGTTTCACCACTGACCAAAGTAGACATTTTTCGCTCATCGGAGGTCCCTAGCCCTAACGTCATTTGTGTATTTTCGTTAAGTGAACATGTGACACTCACATGCACAAAATAAGGGGGTCATGTATAACATCATCAAAATAAGGGGGTCATATATAACATCATCAAAATTACTCTCACACTTGACCTTCTTCTTAACCTCCCTTGTATAATATCTCATCTTCATATCCTTCCCCAATTCGTGAAATAGGTAAACTTCTTGAGATATTATAATTCTAATATTTTCATCAACAAAATATTTTATGTGGTCAAATATGTCAAGAATGTTATCGATTTCTTTTATTTATAAAAAAATCCAAATAGATAAAAATATCGGGGTTTTACAGTTGTTATAAGAGGGGGTTAAAAATAGTGTATATATGAATCGAGTTTTTGAAAGTCTCTCCATTGGTAAAGTTGAGGACGAGGTTTGCCTATGATTTGGGGAAGAAGGCCTTGTGGACTTTTTCCAAATTATAAGGGCTCAATTGCAAATATTTGATATTAGTTAGGTTTGAGAAAATTTCATTTTAGCTCTTACTAAATGCACGTGAGAGACACATGTGTAACTTAACGGTATATCTCTAACGACATCCATCAAAATGACTGAGACTGTGAAAATTTAAAAAAATTAAGACCCAATTGTTACAAAAATTTGTTAAGGGACTAATGGTGAAAATGATCCAAAGTCAAGGGACCAATGGTGTGATTAACCGTTATTTAAAATTCGAAAAGTTATACTATTAGTACCAAAGGTATGCAATTTTTTATATTCCCTTCGTTCTATGCAAATAGTCCATGTTTGAAAGTCAAACTTTTTTAAAAAAATGACATTTTTAGTAACTTATTATAATAAAATGAACGTTTATTCATTAATTTTTGAAAGTGGACTCTTTAAATAAAACATTATAAATTAGTTAATGGATTAGTGAACACTTTGTACAGAACGAATGGAATAAAATATTAACACCGAAAATAAGTATACTCAATTTCAGCTTCGATATGTTCTTGGGAACACATTCCAATCTCACCCAACTTGTGACTTGGGTTTGAAATTTGAGCTCCCTAAAAAAATGAGACAATTTGGTGCTATATGTGCCCTTAGTTTATTGAAGAAATGAGAAGAGAGTCTCTAGAGCTGATAGTGATAGCAGCTCTAATGTTTGAAGGTATTTTATTTGTTTAATGACATAACCTGCTTGTTAAAAGAGTATTTTGGACATTTAAAAAAATGACGGAGAGTGTGATGGTAATGTAGGAAAGGAGAATCTAACTTGGAAACCAACGGTAATAAAAAAGAGATAGGACAAAAATTAATGGAGTAGGTCTCTTATAAGACCGTGTTATAGATTTTAATTCGAAAGATGGAGTCTCACTCTATCACTGCTTAACTCACCAACATACAGTGGGTCGAGTAAAGATGATCCGTCTTACAAAAAATATCTGTAAGACTGTCTTACCTAAGTTTTTGTCAATTTAAAGTAAGTGTTAAGTTGAAGGACCAAATTATTCTTTAATTCTCTCGCAAATAAATGAGTAGGTATCTTGTAAGATCGTCTTACGGATCTTAATTCGTAAAATGGAGTCTCACTCTCTCATAGTTTATCCCACCAACACATGATGGGTTGGGTAAAACGGATCCGTCTTACAAAAAAAATTCGTAGGACCGTCTTACCCAAGTTTTTCCTAAAAGAAATAAGAGGTGGTCTCCTGTAAGACGGTCTTACGGATCCTTATCCGTAAGAGGAATTTATCTAGGTTAAATGGGGCAAAATTCATAAATTTCAATGCAGCCCCTTAGTTTTTGAAAATTACAGCGCCACCCCTCATGTTTATATATGCAGAGTGTCACTTTTTACTATTAACAGTATCACTTTACAGCATAAAATGTGTCACTTTTGGCCTTAAAAGTATCATTTTGCACTTTTAATAAAAATTATAATTTTTCCCTAAAAAGTGTTACTTTTTGGGCTTAAATGTATCACTTTTAGTCTTAAATGTGTTACTTTCACTTTGAAAAGTGTCTCTCTTTTTTTATAAATAAAAATCATTACGTTTGACATTAAAGTGTTACTTTATAACATCAAAGTGTTTCTTTATAACATTAAAAGTGTCACTTTTTAGAATTAAATGTGTTACTTTTGACCGTACAAATGTCATTTTGCTTTATAAATAAAAATCGTCGTTATTGACCTTAAAAGTTTCACTTTTTAGCATTAAAAATGTTACGTTTTAGTATTAAGAGTGTTAGTTTGTATTTTAATGAGAATTATAATAAATTTCTCTTTATAGTGTCATTTTTAACATTAAGATGTGTCACTTTTGTATTTTCAATGTGTCACGTTTGGCTTTAAATGTATCATTTAGCATTTCGTCAAAGTCCGTTAAGATCCGTCAAATATCCCAAGGCAATTAATACTAACGGAGCTGACAAAGAATTAAACAGCAAGGCATGGAAACATAAGAATTTCAGCAAAAAACATTGAAAGTACAGGGGCATCAGAGCAAATAGAGGAACTTCTCATCAATACTAAATAATGGGGGGTTTGAAACCAACAACCATCTTGTACTAAACCTTAAAGATTTAACTTTCACCAACTCAACTACCCAACTACTATGACTTTCATTAACACGTTTAGTTATTAACCCGCGAATTACTAAATTGAGCTCCGTCTTACGGATTTAGGATCCGTAATACCGTCCCACACAAGTCTTTGCCAATAAATAATGGGGCAAATAACCCAAATGGTCCCTGTACTTTTTGGGTTTCTCGGTTTTGGCCCTTAAACTAAATTTTTCCTCCATGTACAGATTTTTTTCGCAGGATTGGTCCCTCTGTCCATTTTCTACTGTTAAATCGAACCATGTGCATCATACGTGATTTTTGGCAAGGGTAAAATTGGTATTTCAATCTACAAATACAGGGACCATTTGTGTACAATCAGTTCTTGCTTGGGTTTGGAATGTAATTATTTTTTTCTTCAAGCTTTTAATAGCTTATTCTTTTCAAGTTACTGATCTTTTAATATCTTATTGGTGCGTGTCTCAGAAAGAGGTAGAGAGAGAGAGGGAGGCGGAGGCCTGGTGGGAGCAAGAAAAAGACATAGCTAGCGAGGGATTTCTTCTTGAAGCCAAAATAAGCTTCGATGATGGCGGCAGATAAGGGTGTAAATGGTTCGACTTGAAACAAATTATGAGTTGAACCGCATGCCATCGGTTTGAGAAAAATCAAACCGGAGCTAAACCATTTAAAGTCTTGAGCTGAACCAAACTGAACTATGATGGTTCGACTTAGTTCGACTTGGTTCCGTGGTTCGGTTTGGCGGTTTGGTTTCATGGTTCGGTCTGAATTTAGAAAGAGTTCTAGTCATTCAAAATTTAAGTAAACCAAGAAAATATTATAAAAACACGCTAAAGAAAATACTAAAAACTTAAATATAATACAATTATATTCATAAATTCACTTTAAAAAAATTTACACAAACTTTCAAATAAAATGATTAATATTTTTAATTCTTATAATCAATAAATGGAATCCAATATAATAAAAATACAATAACGTACATGATATTAAAAACGTTTATATAAATTCAAAAAATATAAAGGCAAATTCCTAAATACTAATATTAGCCTTATAGTTTATATAGTATAAAAATATTAATAGTATAAGTGTACTAAAGTATAAAGGTTATGAATTCTAATGAATATGTTGTTGGGTTCGATGGTTTAACTTGATGGTTCGGCTCGATGGTTCGACTTGGTGGTTCGGCTCAAAATGGTTTGGTTTGGTTTGACTTGACTCAACATGTCAAGCCGCAAACCAAACCAAACTGCATGGTTCGGCTTGGTTCGACTCGACTTGGTGGTTTGGCGACTAGGATTGACACCCCTAGTGGCAGGCAAACATGGAACAAGGCATCTTGTCTTCCCTTTGCAAAAATCAATGATTAGCTGTGAGATCCCCTCTCTTTCTCTCTCTCTCTCTCGAAATTCTCTTGTCTTCCTTGTGCAAGAGTCAAAAAATTTCCTTAGATTTTTTCCCATAAAGAGTACGTTTTTTTGCAAGTTCACTATTCTCTCACTTTTCTTAGAAATTAATTTTTATCCTTTTGATTTATCAATGAGTTTGTGGAGGTAGCATTGAATTATTATTTTTTGTGGTGTGGGTATGGTGGTTGCAGAGAAATTGTGGGAAATCCTGTCCACCGCTGCATCTTATCGACATTGGTGGGCATTTTTCCCATCACCACCGCAACCTTCAAGATCAAATGAGTTCGACAAGATGGCGTCGGAGCCAAAGAAGTTGAAGTCGGTGAATTATATTTGTTGGGCTGCCTACGTTTCTCCCCAACTGAAAATCACCACTACCGAATGGAGTTGTTGTTTGATTTTGTCTAATTTTGATATTGGTATGGTGAATTTTGTTCGAATTTCGGCGAGAGGAGGAAGCATGGAGATGTAGAAATGCTGGCTTCCATGGTGGAAGGGAATGGGATTGAAAATGGAGAAGAAAGGGGTTTATTACAATAATACCATCAAATTTAGTTTTAAAAAATAAAAATATATGGGTATTTTTGTCTATTCAAAAGAAAATAATGGATAGACAATTTTACCTCTGGCTAAAGTCACGTGACACACACGTGGACAAACTTAACTGATGCGACGGAAGGACCAAGTTCGCAAAAAAATTCATCTAAGGACCAATTCTGAGAAATCGGGACCAAAATCAATAAACCCAAAAAGTACAGGGACCATTTGGGTTGTTTACCCAAAATAATAAGTAAGCCGCACAGTTTCATATAGGAAAAAAAATAGTATTAGTATCTATTGCTGTTAACACTCGCTACCATAGTTTACATTTATCAAGTGGCGGCCCACAAAGACAACGGTTATGAATATAGGAGGAGTTATCAAACTTCTCTCTTCGATACCCCGACTTCCATCCCGTGGGTATCTCCCCAGACAATCTATTATAGCTAACGTTAAATACTTGTAAGTAGAAAGCTTCTGTTATCTGTAACGGTATACTCCCATAGATCCTATTATGGGAGATATCCAATATATACTTGTATGCACATTGATTGTTTGATTTTGCTTCATTTAGTATGAAATAACATAATCTATGGTAATTTTTATTATTTATTTGATCATGTAAATCTTTGAGACGCCACCAGCATTATGACCTCAAGTTTATATAGTTCAAACAATGATGACTGTAGATTAATGGGCAATTAGCTTGATTGATTGTATGGTAGACTTGTAGTAGACTACTAGTATTTGATTGATTTGGATTTGTCTTGACCTAATCTGGAAGCAATTACACTCTGGAGAAAGAAGAAAATTGATGATAGATTAGTGCCTGGTGCCTACAAACGATGGAGTATCTTTTTGGAGTTGTTCAGAAATGAATTAAACTATGTTTTACTCCCTTTAAACTGGTAGCCAAAAGAAGGCCAAATTAAGGAGAACCCTATAAATTGCTACGAAACCATTCAATCTCTTTTTTCAGGTTTCATTCCTTTTTGAAACATGGTAGCTTTATTGATTAGTCGAACTCTTTTCATAGCTGGGGGCACATGATGCAGGTAAGAACTTGATGAAGATGAAACCTGGTAGATAGGAACTCATGTTGTGAAGTGTGGACTCTCCAATTCTTGTCTTCCATGGATTCTTTTTAATTTAAAGTGCATTACTAGCTTGAATCTTCTGTTGTAAGGGACTTTGTTTCCTTGGATTTCCATTAGATACTTGACCACCCATTGATATACAGCATAAGTTGAAATTAGCATATTGATGAAATGCTATTTATTTGGCAGGACAAATATTTATATTAATCCTCCAGTAGCCCCATCTTGGTGGTTACAGGGTATGGCTATGGAGTACCATTCTATGGTGGATGGGGTTGGTCACCGTTTTCATTCTTTGCACCAGGTCCAAGCGTTGCCGTTGGAGTCGGAGGTGGATTTGATACCTTAGCTCTGTTTTTGTTTCTTGGAGCTGCTACTGCAGTCGCGCGTGAGGAGAGTTTTTAGATCAAGAGAAGATGAAGATGATGACTAATAGTACTGGTAAAAAAAACATATTCAAACATGTAACAGATGCTATTAGTGTGTATAAGAAATTGCTACCTTTCTTCAAAATTTTTATAATAGAGGACAAAACATCTTTGGCTACCACTGATTTTATAATTGATATATATTCAATACTCCCCGGATTTGTAAACTTAGAAGTAATTTTGCCGCACGAAAGGGCCATGAAATCTCTCTTTGAATTTCTACAAAAGTAAACGAGGCATTGCATCCTTGACTTAGATGGAAACCATTCCACGAGCATTTTCAGTTTGTAACCATGAATATGTATGATTAGTTGTAAATTTTGAGTAATTTTTTGTAGATGGAAATGATATTTTTTTTGTAATTGTTGTAGCTATTTGATAATTGTATGTTAATGAGTAAATGGGCGTCCATAGGTGCCCATGTCTCATTATATATTATTAACCTGCGTAATAACTTTGAAAAAATATTTAAAAAATAAACGTCAAATTTTCTTTTGAAAAACTATTGATTTGACTCACAAAAATCAAACAGAATAATAATTTATGAACGAAAAGAATATACCTCTATCTATTATGTCTCCGGTTATGAAAATGCAAACCAAGATACAATATTAAGATTTTATAAGGATGCGTATTTTTTTTCATATTTATTTTGTCAAAGTTTAATTAATTAACTTGACAAAAAAAGTCATGAGACTACTTTCTTTCCGTTTTTTGTTTTTTTAGGGATAAGACTGAGTAATTTGGAAAAAAATTAAATGCTTATACACTATAAGAACCTAGCGTTTTTGCCCAGGTCACTACGACTACTCTTAACGTACTCAGAAATTGTCGTCAGTGCGGCGGCGACGATCCAATTTCATGCTCGCCGACTCTCTAATGTTTTGTCGGCCGCCGGATATATTATCCCCTTTGCAAGTGAGTTGATACTCCCGTCATGTTTAATTTTTGTTGCCAACTATTAAGCTATCATTTTCGCTTTTTTTTTCTTGTTTTATTTGAGCCCATTTTGAAACTTTACTCCATGTTAATTCCATTTCATGCTTAGATAGTTAGATTCATTTGATCGTGTAATATTTTGAGGAAGACCTCTTAGATCGTTTCCTTAAAACCCATATCCATGATTTGTTGGACTGTTGGAGCATCCATCCTGTCTATGAATCGAGTTGTGAATTTTGCTAATTTTAATTCAGACTTTTTACTGGATTAGAAGATTTTTATCTAATTGACAGAGAGATGATCTGGCTTTTTATTTTTAGTGTTGTCCAATAGGTTTATTGACAAGAATGGATAATCCTCGAGTGGTTGCTAATTTTAATTAAGAATGGCTTTTTAAAGTACCTTTAACGAAGCGAAGGATCCGTTTGGCTGCCTGAAAGTGACTCGTCCGGGGTTGATGCATAAACTGACATACTTGATTAACTGCGAACGATAGGTCGGGTCGGGTTAGGGTGAGATACTGAAGACCCCCAACCAAACTGCGATAAAGAGAGGCATCGGCTACCAAGGCACCATCTAGTGAGGTCAACCGACCAGTAGAAGCTGTAGGTGTGGAGGCAGGTTTGCAGTCGGCCATGTGAAAGCGATCTAACAAATCAATAGCGTACCGAGTCTGTGAGACATGAAGGGTATCACCCTGACGTGTTGCTTCAAGGCCCAAGAAGAAACTTAAGTCGCCTAACTTACGACTTTCAAACGTGTCACAGATGGTATCAATAACAGCATTGACCTCGGAAGACGAAGATCCAGTGATAATTATGTCATCGACATAAACGAGAATCACAGTTGTGGACACGCCAGTATGCCGAATGAACAGAGAAGAATCCGAACGACTATTAAAGAAGCCTTGGCCGAGCAAGAAACTGTGAAGACGATGATACCACGCACGCGGGGATTGCTTAAGGCCATACAAAGCTTTATCAAGTTTGCGAGGACGTGACTTGGTGCGAGGCATTGACAAACCCCGGAGGTTGTTTCATGTACACATCCTCGTGTAGAATGCCATTTAAGAAGGCATTCCGGACATCCAACTGCTTAATGTCCCAATGACGAGAGTGAGCCACAGCCAAAATAGTACGAATAGTCGAAGGTTTGACAACTGGACTAAACGCGTTTCATCAAAATCAATAAACTGTTGACTAAACCCTTGAGCCACTAATCGGGCTTTGTAACGCTCAATTGACCCATCAGCTTTCCGTTTCACTTTGTAGATCCAACGACACCCGACAATGTTCATTCGTGGATCAAAAGGAACAAGGTGCCAAGTCTTGTTTTTATGAAGAGCGGAAATTTCCTCGGTCATAGCCTGCTTCCAATGAGAAATCTGAGATGCTTGCTTGAATGTGCGTGGCTCAAAAGTGAGTGAAGTACTGCGAAGAGCAGCCAGCGCATGCGGAAGAGAGTACGGAGACGTGTTCTGCAGTAACTCATCTACGTTGCGATACCGGAGGGGAGGAGAGGAATCTGGTGTAAGCTGAGAGGTGGCATTTGCAAGCGGGCTGGCGGTGAGGGGAGGAAGCAGATGTAACAGCAGCATCCGGGGAGAGATGTAAAGGACAGGAGATGACTGAAAACGTGGCCGCATGGATGATGCGGGAAGAGTGGCATGCAGATCGAACTGGACTACTCGTAGGAGTGTGAGTAGTGGAAAGCATCTCGAGATGGAGTAGTCGGTTCAGCCGGAGAGCAAGGTGCAGAAGGAGGTGCACTCGGTGAACTGGTGGAAGCCATTATCGAAGGATCAACAGTGTGGTTGTGGCTGCCCGAACAAACAGGTTGAGAAGTCATAATCTCAGTATCCTTGGCATACTTGTGAAAAGGAAAATGATCTTCATCAAACACCACATGTCGGGAAATATACACACGACCACTCACCAAATCCATGCACCTGTAACCTTTACGACAATTATCATAGCCAAGAAAAATGCATTGTATGGATCTGGGCATAAGCTTATGAGAGTTATAATGACGAATATGAGGAAAGCACAAGCACCCAAAGACTTTAAGAAAACGATAATCGGGTTTTCGGAGGAGTAGTTTTTGATATGGAGAGATAAAATTATGTTGGCGCATTGGAAGACGATTGATTAGATAAACAGTAGTGTTAAAAGCTTCTAACCGTAAATGATATGGAGCGTTGGATTTAGACAAGAGACACAAACCAGTTTCGACGATATGACGGTGCTTACGTTCGACAACTCCATTTTGTTGAGATGTATATGGGCAAGTAAGTTGATGTCTAATCCCAAACTTGGAAAGAAAAGATGTAAATAAACGCCCAGTAAATTCACCCCCCCCCATCAGTTTGAACAGCTTTAACAGTATGCACAGCAGATATACGACGAGAAAGTTGATTTTCAATTTGCGTTTTAAAATTAGCAAACACACTTGTAACATCAGATTTGTGAAACAAGGGAAAAAGCCATACAAACCGAGAATAATCATCAACAATCGAAAGATAAAATTCGATAACCATGAATGGATTTAACTGGGGAGGGACCCCAAACATCTAAGTGTAGCATATCAAGAGGATGCAAAGCATTAAACGTACGAACAGAAAAAGGAAGTTTGCTAGATTTGCCCAAAGGACATACATGACATTTTTGAATATCACTTATTTTACCACTAACAGAAGACTAGCCTTGTTGACACAAAACTTGTAAAATTTTATGAGACGGGTGACCTAGACGAGCATGCCAAATGGCTTGATTTGAACGCTCACCAATGAGAGCAAGTGGACTTTCTTGTGACTCGTAATCGAAGGAAAGCTTGTACAATCCGCCTGAATTATCGCCGTGCCGAGGAAATAAGAATCGCCTGTGTCCGATTGTCCTTAACACGAAAACCAGACGAGTCAAGTTCAAAGTAACAATTATTATCTTTAGAAAATTGACGAATAGATAATAAAGGTTTATGTAAATGAGGAACATACAGGACATTATTGAGATAGAAAGAACGATTATTTGCAAGAATAGAAGAAGTGCCAATATGTGATATGTTAAGCTTAGACCCATTTCCAAAAACAACAAAGATCTTTACGAGTATGGAGAATAATCGTGGAAGGTCGAGGGATTGGATGTCATATGATTCGTTGCACTGAATCAAGAATATATGGCTCGATGCCTGCAGGCTACATAGGCTGCATTAAAACGTTGATTACAAGTTTGTGCGCTATGTCCATTTTTGAAACACAATTGGCGTGTCACTTCTCCATGAGGCATATTATGAACGAGGTCCAGGTCGTAGGAGTTGGCGTAATACCACGCCCGTAACCACCATTACCTTGATAAAAGCCATTGCCTTGATGATAGGACCCCGCCCTTCCGCTTGACCACGACCTCGGCCTCTCCAATTACCTCGGTTCTGATTATTGTTGCCACGTCCACTGCCACGATGTCGACCTCCACCCCGGTTATTACTGCCAGTGTTACGATTTGTAGCATAGTTTGCCTGACTATCAACAGAATTGATGTCGGTTGGATTGGGTTTTTCGCGGTAAAGGCCACCGATTGATGTTGTGGTACGTAAAACTTATTTTGTAAAGTTTCTTCTTTGATTAACAACTCGTGAGATCCTCAACCTGTAAGAGTTTGGTGCAGATTTGAAGTTGCTGTGGAGGTGAGGAATTCTTTGTATTCATGTCCAAGGCCGCCAAGAACTCGCTGGATTAACTCTCTTTCTTCCACGGGTTCTCCTGCCGCTGTAAGAGCATCGGCAATGTTTGTCGCACTTAACAGATAATCTGATACTGATACCTTGGCCTCCTTCTTCAAACCATGTAGTTTGTCCTTCAAGTTCTCAATTTGAAGGGCAGAAGTTGCACCAAACCGTTTTGCAAGAACCTCCCAAGCCTTTGGTGCCGTGTTACTTGA
The DNA here is from genome assembly GCA_013146195.2 of Codonopsis lanceolata. Lineage (NCBI taxonomy): Eukaryota > Viridiplantae > Streptophyta > Magnoliopsida > Asterales > Campanulaceae > Codonopsis > Codonopsis lanceolata. The sequence goes on along the minus strand of JABEVN020000101.1, from coordinate 46,139 downwards.
ATTAAGATGCGGTAACACTACCGGAGTTACAGCTTCCTTTAATCCGGCCAAGACACCAAATGCGTGGCGGACAACCACGCTCACGCTCAGATTTTTGAGCCATCAGGGAGAGTTTCTACAGGAGGGGTGGAGTCAATAACACACAAGAGTTTGTGGGTTCTTAACATTGTCTTAAACAACCCACTCCAATTGACATAATTTTCCTTGGTGAGATAGGTTTGTCCCATAATAGCATTGGGATTGTAGAAAACAGGAAGAGAATAAGAATTGTTTGATTGGGTTGAGCTATTGGTTGAAGAGCTTCCTGTTGCGGTAGAAAGAGTTAGGCCTTCCATGGTTGGCTCTGATACCATGATAGGATTATATTATAGATTGAAACAGAAAGTGAGAGAGGAAGAAACAGTGCGGCAGAATCAGCCCAGCACTACATGCTATATTCATATAAATCAGGATAGGTTTATATACAAGGAACCTAACCTCTTCCCCAAGATTACACTCAATCTAATCTAAGATTACAATCAATCTAAGATTACACTCAATCTGACTAAATAAATACAGTTATATTATATAGCTAAATGACCCTTATATCCATACGGCTAATAATTTTTAGTGTTGTCCAATAGGTTTATTGACAAGAATGGATAATCCTCGAGTGGTTGAGAACTTAATTGCACGGTCGTTGTTCATGGCATTTCAAGTGCGAAAGGTAACGTGTTAAGCATTTTGGTTCTTGATAACTTCTAATTGTTTACTTCGTTGATGAAAAACTATTGAACTGAATAGACATAATGGAAACTAATCATTATCTTGGTTTAGTGTGGTGATTAATTAGGTGATTTAGTGTAGTTTTGTGTATGTGGTGAGATGCTATTTAGGTGTAATATCTACTCTTAATCAAAACTCCTTGAGATTTATCATTGGCCGCTAAAAACTGAAATATACAAGTATATGCTTACAATCTGCTACACACAGAATATCGTTGCCTGGCAAATGCAACCATTTTCATGGCTTATTATTGGTTGTGGTGCAACAAAAGAAAACACTTATTTGTTTGGTAAATCTTATGGAAATGTATTAAAATTGTTTTTCAAATGTTTGGTAAACCTTTCGTATGTGTTGGGAAAACATTTATTTGATGCACTTTATGATCAGTAGAATTTATGTAAGAATAATGTGACTTGCAAACTATAATTTCAACTGGGAAATAAGGTAAAGCAATACACTACAGTTGGCTATGAGGAGGAGAGAAAATTAAAAATAAATACTTTAACCAAAAAGACGTAGACATCATATTGCTTCGTGCTATTGACAAGCAACTCAGTTTGAATGTAGCCTATTGGCGTCTGTAATTTCGGAAAATGACATACAAACCTCATGGTTCGACAGTCATTTTACCGTGGAACAGGTGGGTAGTTTTCCATTGACTTGTAAAACATTTTCCATTGACTCAGTTTTCAAAGATCACTTAAACGCTTGAAAATATGGTATATGTTTGGACACATAACATAGACAATAAGGAGATTGGAACTAAATGATGCTGTGGTGATAACTAAAAAGTATTTGAGTGACCCTGCTTCAACTAATAAACTTGTTTTAGATAGATGAGAGTGGCATACAAGAATTGGTCTACCTGATCCCAAATAAATGGTTACAAAGTTGATAGAGTTGAGCTGACTTGTGTGGAGGCTTCGTTGAATGCTTATTTTCCTTATTATATACTAGTCGCGACGATGCACACCATGCCTTTTCTTGCAAGGATGTGATAAAAGATTTTTCTAATCTCGTAAGTTAGTGATGTTGTAAACTTGTAGGGGTGTTGATTGTTCAACTTGTAGCACAATTGCCATTTCAATTGTTGTCAGTGCGGCAGCGCATAAATAATACAAAAAATTTCCATTTCAATTGTTGTCAGTGGGGAGTCCCTTTTCACTGATCTTTTATGTTCCATTTATGGAGTGACATGTTCAAAACATTAGCTTAAATACTCAGTATTCTAACTTTAACTTGTTTTGTAAAGTTTGTTATATTTCATTTACAAGGGCAATCATGAGTTACTTAGAATGTTTGAATTTTCAAAAGTGGACTCTTCAAATGGGACTTATAGTAGTTATTCCCACTATGTTTACACTTTATTGTTTGCTTTATTTATTCAGAAAGAAAGCATGACCGGCCTGTTCGATAATTAGACTCCGTTTTCTTTGTATATTGACAGAAACCTCATGGAGAGCAAGGTTCTGATGTTTCTGGAATCTTAACATATAAGATAAATAATCTTCGAAAGTAGACTCAAGCAGAAAGAGCTATAACAATTAAAGTAAGTTGATTGCATATTTTGATGGTTTACCCTTGGCTTGTCTTAAATGTTGGTATAATTTGTTACAGATATAGTCTTGGATGTTTCTGTGTTTCATTGATCGTTGTGATTTTTTATTTTATATGGGCAGTTTAGCATCTGCAAAAACCATTTATAAGGTCTCCAGTCATCCTTATGGGGAAGGTTAAATTCTGAAGGCTACTCATGCCCATGTTCTTTGATATTTAGAGGGTTTGATGTTATCACGTATCAAAGAATATTACTCCCTCCGTTACACCAAAGAGCCTATGTTTGAAAATTCTAATAATTAGGGGATATATAACTAGTTTGAGAGTTAGTTGTAATTAAAATTATACTTCAACATAATCAATACATTAATATCAAATGTCAAGGGTAAAGTTGAAATATTATGAAGATTGTAGACATAATTTTTTACAAGTAGACTCTTTAAATAAAACATCCGCAAATAGTATAGACAGTATGGTGAACTCTTTATCTAGAACAGCGGGAGTAAATAAGTCATGTCAATAAAATTGATAATATTATATGAAAATTTTGTACAATGTTATGCCTATGTAGCTCAACTTTTGAAATAGTTTAAGTTTGTTTCTTCCCTTCTCATTTTGTTACGATCTATAATTGTGGGGCAATTCATTTACTGCATTGTAGATTCGTATCTTGATGGGCATTAATGTAAATGCATTAATATGTTGTTCCCGATGTCATATGCACTAATGCAAGTGTCTCCCTTATTTTTGGAACAGGAAAAAATTGAGAAGAACAGTAAGAAGTTAGGAAGTAATTTTTCTCAGCTTGTGTCATCAGCAGCAGAAACTGATGTTTCACCAATGGGGAGCAGTGGCGTAGGAAGAATGCAGTTAGCAAATTTTTGGGATCTATTCAAAATGTGCATAATAACCAGAATTTAATTCATGTAAATGTCGTACACATAGTTATCAAAAATACATTCACAATATTATCCATTAGAAATATCTACTGGTTTGAGCAGCATTCATGTTGACGATTTATAAAGAAGTATCTTTCTGTAGCAGTCATCTATGTTTACATGGATTATGTAAAGACTATCTTTTCTAAGGCTAATATTCTAATCATCTAGACACTCTCTACCCCCCCCCCTTCTTTCTTTTTGTGAGGGGGAAGGATTGTGGGGATATTGTTTCTATGTGTCTCCGACTCCGGTATCTATAATACGGAACTAGTTATAGAGCGAGTGCTTTGCACGGGTTCTTTTGCTAATAATACTATTATAATTTTTAAATGTGACATATATTTTTTCTTTTGGTATAGCAATATAATTTTTAAAATTTTAGGCATTATGATTAAAATATTGGAATATAAAACCAACATAATTTTCTAACAAATGTGGATACATCTATTTATAATAATAGTAAAAGTTTTTTATTTTAATACTTTTGAAAGATACATCTATTATATTAATAATAATAGTATAAGTCTTTATCTTAAAACTTTTTATACCAACATCATTTTTTTTAAATGTGAGATACATCTATTTTATTAATAACTAGGTTATTACCCGTGCGATACGCGATTTATTTAGTGTTATTTCTTAAACTTGATTTTGTAAATAGAATCTACAAGTGATTTGAATGAACTAACAACAGCAAGATATTCACATAATTAATAAAATTAAAAAAAATTGTGAGATCGCATCGAATCATCTAACCAAAAATTTATGCAAATTATAAAATCAAACAAATATTATTATGGAGGGGAGAGGAAGTACCACGAAAACAGACTCGTCAGTGAGGTGTTTGAGGAGGGTAAGTAATTCGCAGTGATTGTTTGTGATTTTGGTGGAACATATTTAATCAAATTGGATAAAATCTATTTTAAATTGACTACGTTTTAGTAAAATAATAATAATTAAAACTCTTCTATCATGACAATTGAGGAGTCATAATCAATTGAAACTTGTCTAAATCAAATGTGGTAAAATGTATCTGTTACAAACCGATTTTGGCAGCAAAAATGGTATAAAAAAAACAAATTATCATGAGAATTTAAAAGTTTTAATCAACTGAAACATGTCTAAATCAAATGTGATAAAATCTATCCGCAAAAAAAAAATTACAATACAAATTTGGAGTCATAATCAAGTGAAACACGTTTAAAGCAAATGTGATAAAATCTATCTGCTATTAAATCATTAATCGATTTTAACAGTCAAAAATGATTTCAAAAAACTTTTACCATGCATAAAGGAGACACTAGTTTCAAAATCTATCCAATTTTGATTTTTGATAGGGAAAAAAAAAAAAAATATATATATATATATATATATAGTACCATATGCATGGTTTTAATAGTTTTTTCGTGTGCAAAAGTTGTTTATAATGAGATGGTTTTCTAAACTTGTAATAAATAATTAAAAATTTTAATTAGAATAATTTGAAAGAAATGAAAAATAAGGTAAATATTCAAAATTGATCATATGAATATGTAATTGAAATATTAAAATCTATGAGAATTGATATCCGTAAAAAAACTTTTACAATTAAAATTTGGAGTCATAATCAAGTGAAACGCGTCTAAATCAAATATGATAAAAATCTATCTCGTACTAACCGATTTTGGTAGCAAAAAAAAAACTTTTAACATTTATAAAGGAGGTCCTAGTGTTAAAATCTATACGGTTTTAATTTTCAGCACCAAAGAATAAGAAAAAAATTACAACTTCACAAGAAGATATCACGTCAAAACACATAAATCCTTTAAAACTTTAAGCATTCAGCATAAAGTCATCATGTGGCATCAACGACGATAAATAATATCTATTAATTAATGATTAATTAGATTATAAATAACAAAAAATATCGAAAATGAAAAGAGATCAAAATTGAAGAGTTTCAGTCAAATTAAACTTGTATAAATTGCATAAGATAAAATCTAGTTTAATTAAGCGATATTTGAAAAAAAAAATCCTAAATATCTATCATAAATTTACTAGTAAAACTATATCTTAAATCTATCTTATCAAATTAGTTTTAGAATTTTTATCCTATCTAATTAGATTTATAATTTTTATCTTAAACTAATTAATTTTGAAAAATAAAACTTACCATTTTGAAGGTGACACGTGGCAGCACCGAATTTCTTTAAAAAATTTGTTTTTCACAGAAAGCCGCCACGTGGCAGTTGCGGCTTCTATTTTAGTAAAAGTTTTAATAGTTTTTTTTACAAAAGTTGTTTATAATAAAATAATTTTCGAAACTTGTAACAAATAATTAAAAAAATAATTTGAATAATTTGAAAAAACGAAAAATAAGGTAAATATTAAAAATTGATCATATGAATATGTAATTGAAGGATTAAAACCTATGAGAATTGATAAAATCTACCAGCAAAAAAAACTTTTACCATGAAAATTTGGAATACTAATTAGGTGAAACTCATTTAAATCAAATGTGATAAAATATATCATGCAAAAAATTGGTAAACAAAAACTTTTACCATGCATAAAGGAGGCACCCAAATTAAAATCTATCCGGTTTTAATTTTTTGCAGAAAAAAATAATATATATATATATATATATATATATATATATATATATATATATATATATATATAGTATTGTATGCATAGTTTTAATAGTTTTGTTTTGTGCAAAAGTTGTTTAAAATTAGAATTTATCAATTCTCATAGATTTTCTAAACTTGTAATTAATAATTAATAATTTTAATTAGAATAATTTTAAAGAAATGAAAAATAAGATAAATATTCAAAATTGATCATATGAAATATTAAAAAATCTATGAGAATTGATAAAATCTATCCGCAAAAAAAAACTTTTACGATGCAAATTTGGAGTCCTAATAAAGTGAAATGAGTCTAAATCAAGTGTGATAAAATCTATCTCGTACTAATCGATTTTGGCAGCAAAAAATAAAAAAAAAACTTTTAACATTCATAAATGAGGTACCAGTGTTAAAATCTATCCGGTTTTAATTTTCGACACCAAAGAATAAGAAAAAAAATTACAAGTTCACAAGAACGTGTCACGTCAAAGCACATAAATCCTTTAAAACTTTAAGCAATCAACATAAAGTCGTCATGTGACAGCAGCGACTTTTTTTTTAATAATAGTTAATCGATAAATAATATATTATTAATTAATGATTAATAAATATAGATTAGTAGAAGAACAAATAACATAAAATTGTCTCATTGATAATTTGTATAAATTAAATAATAGGAAAATGAAAAGAGATGGAAATTGAAGAGTTTCAATCAAATTAAACTTGTATAAATAGCATAAGAAAAAATCTAGTTTAATTAATCGATATTTGAAAAAAAAATAAAAACAAAATCCTAAATCTCTATCATAAATTTACTTATAAAACTATATCCTAAATCAATTTATCAAATTAGTTTTAGGATTTTTATCTTATCTAATTAGATTTATAATTTTTATCTTAAACTAATCAATTTTGAAAAAGAAAAAAACTTACCATTTCAAAGGTGACACGTGGCAGCACCGAATTTCTTTTAAAAAAAATTCTTTTTCGAAGAAAGTTGTCACGTGGCAGTAGCGTCTTCTAGTTTAATAATAGTTTTAATAGGTTTTTTTTTTGTAAAAGTTGTTTATAATAAGATATTTTCTAAACTTGTAACAAATAATTAAAAATTTTAATTAGAATAATTTGAAAAAACGAAAAATAACGTAAATATTCGAAATTGATCATATGAATATGTAATCGAAAGATTAAAACCAATGGGAATTGATAAAATCTACCCACACAAAAAAATACCATGAAAATTTGGAATACTAATCGGGTGAAACTCGTTTAAATCAAATGTGATAAAATATATCCTGCAAAAAGTGGTTAAAAAACCTTTTATCTTGCATAAAAGTGGCACCCATATTAAAATTTATCCGGTTTTAATTTTTTGCAGAAAAAAAAATAATATATATATATAGTACTATATGCATAGTTTTAATAGTTTTTTTTTTTTGCAAAATTTGTTTATAATGAGATAATTTAATAAACTTGTAATAAATTATTAAAAATGTAATTAGAATAATTTGAAAGAAATGAAAAATAAAGTAAATATTCAAAATTGATCATATGAATATGTAATTGTAATATTAAAATCTATGAGAATTGATAAAAATCTATCCTCAAAAAAAATTTTACGATGAAAATTTGGAGTCCTAATCAAGTAAAACGTGTCTAAATCAAATGTGATAAAATTTATCTCGTACTAACCGATGTTGGCAGCAAAAAATATTTTAAAAAAAACTTTTAACATTTATAAAGGAGGTACCTGGTATTAAAATCTATCCGGTTTTAATTTTTGGCACCAAAGAATAAGAAAAAAAATACAACTTCATAAAAAAGTGTCACGTCAAAGAACATAAATCCTTTAAAATTTTAAGCATTCAGTATAAAGTCGTCATGTGGCAGCAGGAAATTCTTTTTTAATAATAGTTTATTGATAAATAATAGATTATTAATTAATGATTAATAAATATAGATTAATAGAAGAAAAAATAACATAAGATTGTCTCAATGATAATTTGTATAAATTAAATAGTAGGAAAATGAAAAGAGATGGAAATTGAAGAGTTTCGGTCAAATTAAACTTGTATAAATTGCATAAGATAAAATCTAGTTTAATTAAGTGATATTTGAAAAAAAATAAAAACAAAATCCTAAATGTCTATCATAAATTTACTCGTAAAACTATATCCTAAATCTATCTTATCAAATTAGTTTTAGGATTTTTATTTTATCTAATTAGATTTATAATTTTTATCTTCAACTAATCAATTTTGAAAAACGAAAAAAACTTACCATTTCGAAGGTGATGCGTGGTAGCACCGAATTTCTTTTTAAAAAAATTATGTTTCATGGAAAGTCGCCTCATGGCAGTAGCGGCTTCTGTTTTAGTAATAGTTATAATAGTTTTTTTTTTTTTTTTTTACAAAAGTTGTTTATAATAAGATGATTTTCTAAACTTGTAACAAATAAGTAAAAAAATTAATTAGAATAATTTGAAAAAATGAAAAATAAGGTAAATATTCAAAATTGATCATATAAATATGTAATTGAAATATTAAAACCTATGGGAATTGATAAAATCTACCCGCAAAAAGATCTTTTACCATGAAAATTTGGAGTACTAATCAGGTGAAACTCGTTTAAATCAAATGTGATAAAATATATATTGCAAAAATTGGTAAAAAAAACTTTTACCATGCATAAAGGAGGCACCCGCATTAAAATCTATCCGGTTTTAAGTTTTTGTGGAAAAAAAATTATGTATGTATATATATATATATATATATATATATATATATATATATATATATATATATATATATATATATATATATATATATATATATATATATATATAGTACAGTATGCAAGGTTTTAATAGTTTTTTTTGTGCAAAAGTTATTTATAATGAGATGATTTTCTAAACTTGTAATAAATAATTAAAAATTTAATTAGAATAATTTGAAAGAAATGAAAAATAAGGTAAATATTCAAAATTGATCATATGAATTGATTCAAAATTGAAATATTAAAATATATGAGAATTGATCAAATCTAGCCGCAAAAAAAAACTTTTACCATGAAAATTTGGAGTCATAATCAAGTGAAACGCGTCTAAATAAAATGTGATAAAATCTATCTCGTACTAACCTATTTTGGCAGCAAAAAATAGGTACCGGTGTTAAAATCTATCCAATTTTAATTTTCGGTACCAAAGAGTAAGAAAAAAAAATTACAACTAATTCACAAGAAGGTGTCACGTCAAAGCACATAAAGTATTTAAAACTTTAAGCATTCAGCATAAAGTCGTCATGTGGTAGCAGCGACTTCTTTTTTAATAATAGTTAATGGATAAATAATAGATTATTAATTAATGATTAATTAATATAGATTAGTATAAGAACAAATATCATAAAATTGTCTCATTGATAATTTGTATAAATTAAATAGTAGGAAAATGAAAAGAGATGGAAATTGAAGAGTTTTAGTCAAATTAAACTTGTATAAATTGTATAAGATAAAATCTAGTTTAATTAAGTGATATTTTTTAAAAAAAAATCATAAATTTACTGTTAAAACTATATCTTAAATCTATCTTATTAAATTAGTTTTAGGATATTTATCTTATCTAATTAGATTTATTATTTCTTTCTTAAACTAATCAATTTTGAAAAAAAGAAAAAAACTTACCATTTCGAAGGTGGCACGTGGCAGCACCGAATTGCTTTAAAAAGTTTTAGTTTTTCACAGAAAGCCGCCATATGGAAGTAGCGGCTTCTGTTTTAGTAATAGTTATAGATAGATAGGTAAATGTTATTTCCACTACAATTTTTGACTATTCACTACATCCTTAACTATTTCATTAAATAAATATATGTTTAGACAAAACTACCCATTAAATACTTGTTTATTTTAAATTGACTAATCAAATTAATATTCTAATATCAATTCAACTCAGACTCTTTTTTTTTTTGTTTTTTTTTTGTTTTCGACCGACGTTTTCTTCTAGTCGGTCTTGGTACCTTAGTTTTCGTTCCCTTTCTTCTCTCTCTCTCCCCTTTGCGTTCCCAACCTATCTCTCAAGAGCTCTCCCTTTTGCATCCCCCTTCTACGTATCCCATGCTTGTAATTTCTTCTTACAAGTCCCGATGATATACTCGGATCTATTCCACCTTTGCTCTCCGACGTGATTTTCAGCTTTAGGCTCCCCTTATTTTATCGGTGATTGGGTGTATATGACGGCCTTGGACCATTTCCTATGCGATTTTGACAGCAGCATCTCTCTCTCTCTCTCTCTCTCTCTCTCTCTCTCTCTTGTCTTTAGCTGAATTTCGCCTAGATTCACGGTGGTTATTTTTTCTTCTTGTTATCCCAACAATTCTTTAAAATTTTGCAATTTATTTTGGATTTGAGGTTCACCCCCCTTTCCCAAGGCCATGGCTTTCCCTTCCCCCCTCAATCTATGTGTTTTTATTCTTTCTTTTCTACCATTAATGGAGGCTGCCCCAATCAATTTGTAGCGACCCGACCCCAATGCGAGATCCCGAATGCGAGATCCCGAGTCGCGCCGGCCCAAATAATCAAGTTAAACACACAAGCATGCACAAGTAGGATTACAAAATTCATGTGGCGCAACATTGCATGCGAATAACATCTCTGGCTACACTTGGCCTAAAAACAACTTAAATTAAACAAGTCATCGGCGACGTACGGAACCCAACAACTACTCCTACAATTAACACATGCTTATAAAACCTCAACGGCCACAACATGCCTGAGACAACAACAATAATAATACTTTAAACAAGCTTTAGCGGAAGAAACCGTGATGAACCATACACATATGAACAAGCTCGACATATAAGCTCGGATACCAAAAGATTACAAGTATCAAATATTTAAGTTACTACAACAACAAATCCCTCAAGCCAAGTCTACATGACTTGCTTCCCAACGCCCTTTCCAAAATAAAAGATTAACAGCGGTTAAAGTCCAAAAGAGCAACCTCGCTCACAAACCAAGCGAATACGTGAGTCTAGCGTGGACGCCTCCGGCTTTGATCTAAGGAAAACAAAGCAAACAAATAGGGTAAGTCGAAAGACTTAGTAAGTTACTAAAATATGCATGTTCATGTTATAGCATGACATTTATCACAATTATGGCATATTATCATCATTTAACACTTAGCACCTTATTCACATAAGTGCGTAAAGTAAATCATACAAGTAGGATATGATAGTCACGGCCGCCAGTAGTTCCCCGCAAAACATTCTCATGGTTCATGCCATCGATGTTATGTGAATTCATCGACTATCATCGAAGTTCTACTCGATCTCATTAGCAAGCCAATGCGGCACTTAACCGATACGGCAGGGGCTACTTCCCCCACTGCCCACGTGGAGTGTGTGTGGAGTCCCGTGCGGCGATCCATAGCGAGCACGAATCCCATAATTCGTGAAGGCGATGCATCGCCCCACCCCGACTTGATAAACAAACCATTTAATGCCGGTGGACTCAATGCAATGCACAAGTAGATATTTACTTGACTTAAACCAATTAAGGACCGATTCGACAAGAGCGAACTCGACCAACCAAGTAGGGGTTAATCTCTACCATAATCATGTGAAGGCAATTAATTGCCAAAACCAATACTTCATAACAACTTTGCAAATAATTCTATCAAGCTCATACTTGAGTAAACTTAATCAAACGGTATCCAAACTCGTAGGGATTGAAATTAGAGTTTAACATGTTCAATTCTTCCCTAGAGCTCGATTCGCTGAGTCTTTCCTCTAAATTCCCAATTTCGGGAAATTGAAGCTATATGCTTCATAACCCAACCTAGGTCACTTCTAAGTTCAACAAGGATATATATTCACCCAAAACAATTTAATGTAATTCATGTTCCTATATAGTCCAATGTGAAGGATACAACACTTAACCATTTTTATATATATCACATAGGCATAATTTAGGGCATTCCCAAATAATGACAATACTTCCATCAACAAATATAACACATATTTCTAACATGTTCAAGACCTCAATTAACATAATGAAAGAGTAATTTAAACTCCCAAAGGCAAGAAATTCACCTAGACATGCTCCTAGCAAAATCATACATTTAAAATTCAAATGGAAGGCATAGGGAAGCAATTATGTGTCCTCATTGACCTCATACATCATAGACTTTGTTTCCTTAGGGTCAATGAGAGAACTAAGAAGAAGAAGAGTAACTTACCTAGCTTGAGTGAAAACTCAAGAGAATCAAAATCTAAACGGTGAAGTCGCTCCTTTCGCCGCATCGCCAAGAATCCAAGGTTTGGCGGCATCGAACGGTGGAATCCTTGTGGATCGAAGGAAGAAGAAGAACTAGGGCTCAAGACTCAAGCCCCCAACTCTCTCTCTCTCTAATGTGTAAGAATAGGATGAACAAATGAGAGATTTACTGAAAATTTGGTCAAGGTTTGGTATTTATACCTCCAACAAGAGAAGGGTACAAGAGGAATTTCTCAAGTGCAATTAGTGGAAATTAGGGAGTGATCAAACACTAAACCAACCTAAATTAACTTCTAATTAGTGTTAGGACTTGATTAGGACTAAGTGTGGGTGGTTAGGAAGGGTTTAGAGGGGGTTTAATGAGGGTAGGATAGGTATTTCACGACATAACTCAAAACAGGGGAAAACAAATCCCGTAATCACCAGCAGAGTGAGGCGGGCGCCTCACCCAAGCCTGCGGCCGCCTCAACTACCGAGGCCTCCCAAGTTCTTTGCAATTGCCTCAGATTTGAGGCGGGCGCCTCACGAGGTGCCATGCGGCCGCCTCGGCTCTGAACCTCTAAAACTTGATCTAAACTTGATCTAAATGGTCCCAAACTTTTGGGCAACCATTCTAAGGTCTAACCCTACTCAAAACAAGTCGGAAACACACCCGAACAACAACCGGAACAAGGTAGAACGAGGCGCGAACCACGCGACGAATGAACAACGAATCAAACTACAATCAAACACCAATCAAACTAGGATATCTTGGACATGAAAAAGGTTTGTTTCCACATGATTAAGACCTGAATATAAAGCCAAGAACTCAACGAACACTTAAATGCGTCGAAATAGAAGCAAATACGAGCAACGAGAGGAATCGCTAAGGTCAAATTCAACGCGATTAAACCGGCGATTCAACAAACAAGTTTATATGATTCTAAGCATGTTATGGACTTCTAGAATGATCTATGAATGATTCTAAGACGTTTATATATTAAGTAAACAAGCTCACAATCAACCAAGAAAGTATAAAGACAAGCATAGAATGCACATGCAAGATTATGGGGCGTTACACTCTCCCCTCCTTTAGGAATTTAGTCCCTAAATTCTTACCAAGTTCATCAAACAAATGTGGATGCTTCTCGCGCATCTCCGCTTCCGTCTCCCAAGTCGCTTCTTCAATGTTGTGGTTTCTCCAAAGAACTTTAACTAAGGGAATCTTCTTGGTTCGTAGCACTTGCTCTTTGGTATCCAAAATCTTCACGGGCTTTTCAACATAAGACATATCCGGCTCAAACGTTATCTCTTCATACTCAAGTACATGGGTATCATCCTTCAAATACTTTCGCAACATGGAAACATGGAATACATTATGAGTCTCCGAAAGTGAAGGTGGCAATGCAATGCGATACGCTAAAGACCCAACTCTCTCAAGAATCTCGAATGGGCCAATGTACCTCGGTGTAAGCTTCCCTTTCTTGCCGAATCTCTTCGTACCTCTCCTCGGTGTTACCTTCAAGAACACGTAGTCACCCACTTGGAACTCAAGATCTCGTCTTCGATTGTCCGCGTAACTCTTTTGTCGACTTTGAGCGGTGCGCAAACGATCTCTAATCAACTTCACGCTCAACCGATCAAGTTGCACTAACTCGGAACCCCAAAGTTTCGCTTCTCCGACTTCATCCCAACAAATTGGCGATCTACACTTACGCCCATACAAAGCTTCATACGGCGCCATCTTGATACTCGGCGGTAGGCTGTTATTATCACATAAACTTCGGCTAAAGGTAAGTGAGAATCCGGCTTCCTTGAAATCCACGGCACAAGCTCGAAGCATGTCCTCCAAAATCTGAATCAATCGCTCGGTGACCATCCGTTTGCGGATGAAAAACATCTTGAAGTCTAATTTGGTCCCCAAGCTTCACCGCAACGTTTGCCAAAATGCGGATGTGAACCTCGGATCTCTATCGGATACAATACTCACCGTGCGCCATGAAGTCTCACGATCTCTGAATGTACAAAGGCGCCAAGCGAGTCAGCGAATAAGTGAGCTATCGAATAAAGTGTGCAGACTTAGTCGAATAAATGCGAGACTTAGTAACCCAAAGCTAACCCAAGCGCATTAACCCAAAGCGCATTAACCACCTGTAACACATCACAAAATCCATGGTAATGAACTCCCATTTCCATTCGAGGAATCTCAATGGTTGTAGAAAGTCCCTTGAGCCTCGATGCTCGGCCTTAACCTGGCGACAAGTCAAGTCATTTGACACACTTTGACACATAATTTCCCTCTTCATGCCTTTCCACCAAAATTGTCTTTTCAAGTCTAAGTACATCTTCGTGCTCCCAGGGTGAATGGTATACCTCGATTTATGAGCCTCATCAAGAACCAACCTCTTGAGTCATCATTAGAAGGAACACAAATTCGACCTCGAAATGTCAAAGCACCTCACTATTAGTCACAAAATCGAGGCGATACATTCTCGGCCAACCCATCAATAATTTTCTTCAATTCGGATCATTCCCTTGCGCTTCTTTAATCTTTCCAAACAAAGCGGTGTAGCACGAACATTCGCGAAAATCACACCTCTATCAAAAACACTAGGACCCCAATCTCATGCAAGTCCTCCAACATCTTCCATTCTCTAACCATCATACACGACATGTGAACCTTCCTACTCAAGGCATCCGCTACTACATTTGCCTTCCCCGGATGATATAAAATAGTGCAATCGTGGTCTTTTAGTTTCTCCATCCATCTTCTTTGCCTCATGTTCAACTCCTTTTGGGAAAACAAGTACTTCAAACTTTTGTGGTCGGTGAAGATCTCAAATTTAGCCCCATACAAGTAATGTTTCCATTTATGCGAAATAATCGCAGCCAACTCCATATCGTGTGTCGGGTAATTACGCTCATGAATAGACAACTTCCTCGGCAGCATAGGCGATAACTCTACCATTACGCATCAACACACAACCCAAACCTTCCTTAGAAGCATCACTATAAATCACAAAATTATCTCCTCCACTAGGCAAAGCCAAAATAGGTGCCGGCGTCAACCGCTTCTTAAGCTCTTGAAAACTAGTCTCACATTTCTCGCTCCAAACAAAGCGGCACGTTCTTTTGCGTCAATCTCGTCATAGGAGTCACAATCAGAAAATCCCTCAATAAATCTCGGTAATAACCCGCTAGACCCAAGAAACTCCGAACCTCGGTAAGAACTAGGTCTCTTCCAATTCGTCACCGCTTCAACCTTAGAAGGATCAACGGCTACTCGGCGCTAGAAATGATATGCCCCAAAGGATACTTCCTCAAGCCAAAAGGCACATTTACTAAACTTCGCATAAAGTTGTTTCTCCGAAGAATAGACAAGACAATCCTCAAGTGTTTCTCATGCTCCTCAGAGATTTCGAATACACTAAGATATCATCAATGAAGACTACCACGAAACAATCGAGATAACTATGAAAGACACGGTTCATTAAGTCCATAAACACATTGGCGCATTCGTCAACAAAGCGGCATCACCACAAATTCAAAGTGCCCATATCTAGTGCGAAAAATGTCTTGAATGTCTTCCTCTCTAACCTTCAATTGATAGTAACCCCATCTCAAATCAAGCTTAGAATAGGCGATAGACCCTTGCAATTGGTCAAAAGATCATCAATGTGGGGTAGAGGATACTTATTCTTAATGGTCACCTTATTCAATTCGCGATAATCTATGCATAACCGCAAACTCCCATCTTTCTTCCTCACAAATAGGACCGTGCGCCCCAGGCGACACACTCGGTTTAATAAAACCAATCTCTAGGAGTTCTTGCAGTGGGTTTTCAACTCTCTAAGCTCATGGCGCCATCCTATACTGATTGCCTTAGAAATCGGTGAAGTCCCGGAATAAGCTCAATACAAAATTCTAGTTCTCTATCGGGCGGCATAGCATGATCGGTAGAAAACACATCGGGGAAACTCACATACTACGGAACCTCCTCTAAATTCGGCGAAGACCTCTTCTTATCAACAACGCAGCAAGATAACCCGTACACCCTTGAGACAACAATTTTCTAGCCCTTAGTGCGGAAATGAAATGCAAGTCACTCGGCGGCTTGATCACCCACAAAAGTAAATTCGAGGCACACCGGCATATAAAAAGTAACCCTCTTCCTATGGCGGTCAACTATAGCATGATAAGCACATAACCGGTCCATGCCAAGAATCACATCAAAATCACGTATAGGTAAAACTACCAAGTCCGCATGCAAAGTGTGGTCACCCACCAAAACATCACAAGATTTGAACACTTGACGCGAGCATATATTCCCCGGCGGGGTAGACACTTCAAGCAAGTATGGCAAAGATTGAGGCAATACGCAAAGATTCTCAACAAAGTGCGAAGCAACATAAGAATGCGAAGACCACGGATCTATGAGAACTCGAGCCTTATGATCAAATATAGAAAGAGTACCTCCTATCACTGCCGTAGACCCCGAACCTCGCGATCAAGCGCAAAACACGAACCTTCGGTTTACCATCCACATCTCTTAGCCCCAGTTGTTTGGCGCTACCGGACCGATTGGCCTTAAACTTGGACAATCTCTCTTCATGTGAGTCCGTCTCCACAAATGTAACACTTCCGGTCTTTCCCCGGCACCTATCGGTTGTGTGCGGACTTACGGCAAGCGAACAAATCATAGTCTCATTCGAGACCCTTGCCTGAGTAGAAGAAGTGTTGTTGCCTCGCTTCCATCGTGGCCTACCTTGGCCTCCACCTCTCTATCCCGGTTTCCTTGGTATCCCCTTACGCCACTGAATTATTTCCACGATTAGTGTTACGAGTAGCACTGTCGTGCATTACCGAATTACTCTTGACTCGGTGCTCCTCAATATCTTGTTCAACCTCATAAGCTCTATCAAGCTGCGGTCAGATAATCGGTGAGCTTAAGTGCTAGAATCGCTTCCTAAATTCGGTCCTCAACCCTTTAACAAACGAACTTATGTGTCCTCGTGCCGTAGGAATCAAATATGTGCAATAACGGCTCAACTCGGTGAACTTCGCAGAATACTCCGCCACAGTCATGGTACCTTGCTCAAGATTATAGAATTCTTTCTCCCTTTGGTTGCGAACCACATCCGGTACGTATTCCTCCTTAAATTCCCTCTGAAAATTAGCCCAAGTGATTGGGACTTGTTGCATCTCCCAACTTTCCTTCAGCACATTCCACCAATGCTCGGCGGCTCCCTTAAACTTAAATGTCGCTAGCCTGACTCTCTCCTCATCAGTACACTCCAACATAGATAATATCTTGATCATCTCTTCCATCCACAACTCAGCCTCCCTCGGGTTTGGCTCCCCAAGAAATGCACTAGGCTTCAACTTAAGGAATCTCTCTAGGAGAGTGGTGTCAGTCCTCGGTCTCGGTGGTGGTGCAACTTCCTCCTGTCGAGGTGGTGGTGGTACTCCCCAGCTTGACCTCCCTGGCCTGCCCCTGCCAGAAAAGCCATCAACCTACGGTGTAATTCTGCCATATCCGGACCCACCGGATTCTGCGGCGGCGGTACCTCAACTTCAGGTTCGGCCGGACCTCTCCTGGGCCTACCTCTACCGCGGCCATTTCCATTCCTAGGATTATCCATCGAACCCCTACAAGAATTCACTCGACGTTAGAATCATCACACAAATAACCAACCCACCTAGGCCATGGAACCTATCCTGGCCGACGCCTAACCTATAGCTCGATACCAATCTGTGATACGGCCCGACCGGACCCCAATGCGAGATCCCGAATCGCGCCCAAATAATCAAGTTAAACACACAAGCATGCACAAGTAGGATTACAAAATTCATGTGGCGCAACATTGCGTACGAATAACAATCTCGGCTACACTTGGCCGAAAAACAACTTAAATTAAACAAGTCATCGGCGACGTTGTAGGAACCCAACAACTACTCCTACAATTAACACATGCTTATAAAACCTCAAGCGGCCACAACATGCCTGAGACAACAACAATAATAATACTTTAAACAAGCTTTAGCGGAAGAAACTGTGATGAACCATACACATATAAACAAGCTCGACATATAAGTCGGCATACCAAAAGATTACAAGTATCAAATATTTAAGTTACTACAACAACAAATCCCCAAGCCAAGTCTACATGACTTGCTTCCCAACGTCCTTTCCAAAATAAAAGATTAACCAGTTAAAGTCCAAAAGAGCAACCTCGCTCACAACGACCAAGCGAATACGTGAGTCTAGCGTGGGACGTCTCCTCGGCTTTGATCTAAGGAAAACAAAGCAAACAAATAGGGTAAGTCGAAAGACTTAGTAAGTTACTAAAATATGCATGTTCATGTTATAGCATGACATTTATCACAATTATGGCATATTATCATCATTTAACACTTAGCACCTTATTCACATAAGTGCGTAAAGTAAATCATACAAGTAGGATATGATAGTCACGGCCGCTTCGTAGTTCCTGCGCAAAACAACATTCTATCGGGTTCGTGCCATCGATGTTATGTGAATTCATCGACTATCATCGAGTTCTACTCGATCTCATTAGCAAGCCAATGCGGCACTTAACTGATACGGCAAAGGGGCTACTTCCCCACTGCGGCCCACAGTGGAGGTGTGTGTGGAGTCCCGGGTGCGGCGATCCATAGCGAGCACGAATCCCATAATTCGTGAAGGCGATGCATCGTCCCACCCTGACTTGATAAACAAACCATTTAATGCCAGCTGGACTCAATGCAATGCACAAGTAGATATTTACTTGACTTAAACCAATTAAGGACCGAATTCGACAAGAGCGAACTCGACCAACCAAGTAGGGGTTAATCTCTACCATAATCATGTGAAGGCAATTAACTGCTCAAAACCAATACTTCATAACAACTTTGCAAATAATTCTATCAAGCTCATACTTGAGTAAACTTAATCAAACGGTATCCAAACTTCGTAGGGATTGAAATTAGAGTTTAACATGTTCAATTCTTCCCTAGAGTCGACTCCGTTGAGTCTTTCCTCTAAATTCCCAATTTCGGGGAAATTGAAGCTATATGCTTCATAACCCAACCTAGGTCACTTCTAAGTTCAACAAGGATATATATTCACCCAAAACAATTTAATGTAATTCATGTTCCTATATAGTCCAATGTGAAGGATACAACACTTAACCATTTTTATATATATCACATAGGCATAATTTAGGGCATTCCCAAATAATGACAATACTTCCATCAACAAATATAACACATATTTCTAACATGTTCAAGACCTCAATTAACATAATGAAAGGGTAATTTAAACTCCCAAAGGCAAGAAATTCACCTAGACATGCTCCTAGCAAAATCATACATTTAAAATTCAAATGGAAGGCATAGGAAGCAATTATGTGTCCTCATTGACCTCATACATCATAGACTTTGTTTCCTTAGGGTCAATGAGAGCTAAGAAGAAGAAGAGTAACTTACCTAGCTTGAGTGAAAACTCAAGAGAATCAAAATCTAAACGGTGAAGTCGTTCCTTTCGTCGCATACGTCAAGAATCCAAGGTTTGGCGGCAATC
The DNA here is from genome assembly GCA_013146195.2 of Codonopsis lanceolata. NCBI lineage: Eukaryota > Viridiplantae > Streptophyta > Magnoliopsida > Asterales > Campanulaceae > Codonopsis > Codonopsis lanceolata. Next base: position 26,439 of record JABEVN020000101.1, on the reverse strand, counting down.
GAACGGTGGAATCCTTGTGGATCGAAGGAAGAAGAAGAACTAGGGCTCAAGACTCAAGCCCCCAACTCTCTCTCTCTCTAATGTGTAAGAATAGGATGAACAAATGAGAGATTTACTGAAAATTTGGTCAAGGTTTGGTATTTATACCTCCAACAAGAGAAGGGTACAAGAGGAATTTCTCAAGTGCAATTAGTGGAAATTAGGGAGTGATCAAACACTAAACCAACCTAAATTAACTTCTAATTAGTGTTAGGACTTGATTAGGACTAAGTGTGGGTGGTTAGGAAGGGTTTAGAGGGGGTTTAATGAGGGTAGAATAGGTATTTCACGACATAACTCAAAACAGGGGAAAACAAATCCCGTAACAGACCAGCAGGTGAGGCGGGCGCCTCACCCAAGCCCATGCGGCCGCCTCAACTACTGAGGCTCCTCCCAGTTCAGTCCACTTTGCGATTGCTCCCTGCATTTGAGGCGGGCGCCTCACCAGGTGCCATGCGGCCGCCTCGGCTCCAGAACCTCTAAAACTTGATCTAAACTTGATCTAAATGGTCCCAAACTTTTGGGCAACCATTCTAAGGTCTAACCCTACTCAAAACAAGTCGAAAACACACCCGAACAACAACCGGAACAAGGTAGAACGAGGCGCGAACCACGCGACGAATGAACAACGAATCAAACTACAATCAAACACCAATCAAACTAGGATATCTTGGACATGAAAAAGGTTTGTTTCCACATGATTAAGACCTGAATATAAAGCCAAGAACTCAACGAACACTTAAATGCGTCGAAATAGAAGCAAATACGAGCAACGAGAGGAATCGCTAAGGCCAAATTCAACGCGATTAAACCGGCGATTCAACAAACAAGTTTATATGATTCTAAGCATGTTATGGACTTCTAGAATGATCTATGAATGATTCTAAGACGTTTATATATTAAGTAAACAAGCTCACAATCAACCAAGGAAGTATAAAGACAAGCATAGAATGCACATGCAAGATTATGGGGCGTTACACAATTTTTCCCGCTGTGGCTTCCCCCTCCCCCTTCGGTTTTTGAAAACATTTTTCTGTTGGGATGCTATAATTTGTTTGGTTTGTCATCATGTATTGGGGCTGTTTGGTTTCAAATTGTAAAAAGCTAAAGTAGAGTGATACTCACTTCCTGCTGGGTTGTCAGTCTGTTCAGTTTGAATTGGAGTGTAGCTGGTTTTGTAGTCGTTGGAGGAGCATAGAGTGGTCTGAGTTTGTCCTTGCAATTTGGTGTCACAACAATTTTGGTCGTTCCGGTGAGTTTGTGGCGGTGCAGTTTGCATGCCAATAATGTGTGTACGTGGCTTTCCCGTGTGATATGTGTGATATACGTGACGAATTTTTTTTGTTGTCTTGGGTAACCTTTCTTTTTGGTGAGGATAGTGGAAGTTTCTTATAGTTTGGTTTTTTATTTTTGTTTATCGTTCTTTTTTTTTTTTGTTTAGCTTTTGTTGGTCGGTAGTTTTTGCTTTTTAATTCGATCAGCTAAACATGTCTTAGTAGTCAAAGGGACCAAATAGGTTAGGTTTCTGAAGGCAGATCATTGATCATCAACTTCTTCATTATTTAATTGTGGTCCTAGGTTTATCGTTGTTGGTAAACCTTAGGGTGAGTTAGTCTTAGATGACTAACTTTTGGATCGAGGTCGTAGCTTGTTTGTTATGTTGCGTTTCTTTTATAAATTTTCTTATATTAATGATATGTCTTTGTTGGTAGCAAAAAAAAAATTACTTTTCTAATTGTCTTTTAATATTATTTTTAAGTCAAACATCAATGAAAAACATAATTATGTTAATATATATATTTTTACCTTTTTAATAGTTTTATTGATTAATCTTATGACTAAAGTTATATTGTATGATAAAAAATATCATACAGACATTTTTCGTCTACCAAACTTTGAATAAACATGTGTTCTTTGGTTATGTTAAAAAAAACTAAAAATGAAATTTAAAGAATGTAAATGTAAAATTTTGATCCAATAGTAAAATCATAATATGACATAGTTTCAAAAATTTTAAATCTTTTGCCTACCTTTAAAATTGATTCACATTTAGTTCTTGAGTTGATTGAAACCAATATTCAGATAAATACCTACCATATTATCATTATTGAATTGATATTTTAAAATAGTATTTTAAAACTAAATTAAATTATTTTAGTTTGATAATAAAATATTCATTTTTTTCTAAAATTTTGGTAGAAAATGCATTAATTGTATTATTTTTATGATAATGGAATATGAGACATGAGTGATTAGAAGAATTGACTAAACATATTTATTACGAAAAAAGGAATAAGTACCTTATTTTTTGAGATTTTAAAAATGTAAAAATAAAAATAGAATAATTATGTTGTTTTATTGAAGTTTGAACAAAAACAAAATTATAAGGCAATAGGAAAATAACTTGATTAATTAACTTAAAATAGGTAAGTACTTAAAGGGTAGTTTTGTCCAAACGTGTAATTATTTAATGCAATAATTAAGGATGTAACGGATAAGCTAAAATTGTAGTGGAAATAGTCTCTCTCTTAAGAATAATATTAGAAGTCTTTTATCTTAAGACTTTTGAAACCAACATTATTTTCTATCTAATGTGGGATGCATCTCTTATATTATTAGTAAAAGAATTTTATTTAATAATTTTTAAACTAAAATTATTATTTGTAACCAACGAGGAATAAATCATTTTTATTGGTAAGATTTTGCGTAAGGACTTTTAAAGCCAACATCAACTTATAACAATTGTGAACATATATTTTCTTTTGTTAGTTTAGTAAAGTCATTCATCTAAATTCTTTTTAAACCAACATTAATTTTCAACCAATGTTTGTTACATCACTTTTATTAGTAATTATAGTAGATATGTATCTTACATTGGTTATAAATGAATGTTGATTTTAGAAATCAATAAAGTACTCACCAAATACTTGTTGAAATGTTTTTAGTAAAAGAAATTGTGAAACTTCATCCACGAATTTCTTTATGTGTCATTTGTTTGTTCGCAAAGATAATTATACAAATGTGTTTTATTCAGTGAGAGCATCAAAATGATATATTTATTTGTCCAAATCGAGTTTTGGATGAATAAAATATCAACATGACAACGCATCGTCGCTGGTGAAACCCCTTGGCAACTAGGCGAGCTTTATAGCGATCAATGGTGTCATCAGCATGATGTTTGATACGGAAGATCCATTTGCAGCCAACAACATTGCGAGCACCTATCGAGGGAACTAGATCCCAAGTACCATTGCGAGTTAGTGTATCATACTCGTCAGACATGGCCTGGTGCCACTTGACATCTTTGAGAACATGTGTGACACAAGTCAGCTCGCTGTCCACTGCTACTTCAGCCTAGAGACTCGGTTTGGTGAGTGGCTTGTAAATATTGTTCTTGGAGCGAGTAACAATAGATGAGATACTAGCAGCAACAGGCACAGGAACTGGAGCAGCGGGCAATGGATTGTCCTCGGGTTTAATGGGCACTGGAGAAATGGGCACAATGCTTTCCCCCGGGGGAACTTGATGCTGAGGAAGGGTCAGTAGCGGGCATAGAGTTGTCCTTGGGTAGGGTGCTAGGTGCCGAGGAGGGTGGAGCATTATGCACAGGGACTGGTAATGGGCATAGTACTGATTGAGTGAGGTTGGTGTATGGAAGAGCTAAGATCAACCACTGTCTGATTAGTGTTAGGAGCAACTAGCGTGGGGTCAATGGAGCGGGTAGCGGACGATGAGTATGAAGCCGGGATAATATCATAAGGAGGTGTGTAGACACCTCAATTTCGTACCCATGTTTATAACATCCTATAAAATATCAAAACCTATCAAAAAGGACTAACGTATGTTAAGTTACATGGTTTAAAGTGCAAAAAGGCGGAAGAATCGACAAACAGTGAACAGTAGGGGGTAAAGTGCCAAAAAAAAAGGAAAACAAAACAAAATGGGAGCAGCCCCGTACATATTTGGGCGTTGCGCCCAAATATGTATAAAGGTGCGCCCCATTTTGTTAAATGCATTGCTATAATTTGCTTTTGGTACAAGCCTTCCAGCGTAAGGTACAAAATTTTAATGCACTGAGATAAATATCGGGGATTCCTTAGTTGTTAAGGAAGCCCAATCTCAAACTATAAATACGAGACTTCGGCCAGTGCCTCAACACACAATTTTACGGAGAGAAAATTTTGCGAGTTCTGTTACGCTGTGGGTTTTACAATCAAACCTCAAAGCTCTGTTAGACTGCCAAAACCGTCCCTAAACACTTGAACTCTCCGGCCAAAGTGAACATTAGTTACCCAACTAGGTTCTGTCCCCATTGTTATTTATTATAATCTATAACTTAAATATAAATATTTAAGTAAGTTTCATTTCAGTTTATACTTTAATATAATAATAATTATAATTTCTTTTCATTTAATTAGTTTCTTTTTCTGTTTTTACTTTAATGTAGAAATAGTTATAGTTTCTTCCTGTTTAAATTAGTTTCCTTTCAATTCTTACTTTAATGTAACAATATATACAATTTTGTCCTATTAAAATTAGTTTCTTTTCTGCCGTTTCTTTAAATTTAATAATGGTTATATTTTCTTTCTATTTTAATTAGTTTATTTTATGTCTTTACTTTAATGTAAAGTAGTTATATTTTTTAGCAGTTTAATGAGTTTCTTTTATGCACATACTTTAAATATAGAAATAATTATGTTTCTTATTATTTAATAAGTTTCTTTCCTGCTTATACGTGTAAAAGTAAATAAAGTTTGTTACTATCATAACTATTTTATTCTTAAAATAGCTTATAAAAATGTTGTAATTATTCTCTAAGTTGTATTATTTCAGTTATAATTTTGATTTCTTTTCTTCGATAAATGTAAAGTAATTTCTTTTAATTAATTCCTTGTATATATATAAGTATTTTGTTCTGAACCAAAGTGTATAAAATAAAGCAAGCATATTGAAAAACTCATTGTGAGACCGAAAGGGCGAGTTGAGTGCATAATCATGTCCTAACTCGTAACTTAGCCCCCGAATCCATATATTCTGGTAATTTTTTGTTTTTCTCTGTTTAACCATAAAATAAAGGTAGCGACTCGGTAACACATTTTTGAGTCCACAATTGAGGCTGGGCATATTCACACGCTCGATGTTTTGAAACCACCCGCTTTTCAGTAGCGGGGGAAAGGTTAAAAAACGGGGCACTCACAGTGACCAGGTAGCTCGTGTGGAATCAGTGGGACGAGGAAGATGCAACTTGAGGTTGGAAATGGGAAACTCGAACTCGGCAAACAGAACATGACAAGAAACGAATAGTTTAGTGGTGTTCGAATCATAACAAAGGTAGGCACTTTGGGTAAGCGAGTAACCAAGGAAGACACACGGAGTAGAACAAGCAGAAAGTTTGTGGGCGAAACCAAGGGTAGTAAAGGCAACCAAAGGCACGAAGTTTGTTGTGGTAGGGTGGAAACCCAAACATTTTTTGGTAGGGAGATAGTTGGTTAAGTGTTGGCCGGTGTTGGTAGCCGATTTATGATGTAAGTAGCTCTTTGGAAAGCAAACGACCAGAAGAATAACGAAAGGGAAGCTTTATAGAGAATGGAGAGGCATGTCTCAATAATGTGGCGATGGCGACGTTCCAAGAACCATTGTATTCCCAAGTGTGAGGCAGTGACGTGAGATGGGAGATGCCGTTAGCGGACAGGTAGGCAGCCAATCCAGTGTCCTGGGCAAGTCCAATTTACTCGCCACCATTGTATAAGTAAAGAGTGACAATATTCGTTTTGAAATATTTTTCCACAAAGGCTTTGAAACGAGGAAAGATGGTGACGACATCTAACTTTCGTTTGAGCTAGGGGTGGCAATTGGATGTTAATAGATAGCTTTGGGCTAGGCCATTATCCATTATGCCAATGCATAATGGCCTAACCCAAAGTTATTCATTAACAGCCAATTGTCACCCCTAGTTTGAGCAGGTAGAGCCAGATATAGTGGGTGAAGTGATCAACAAAAATCACATAATACTTGAACCCATCAACATAATAAAAAAGGGAGGTCCAAACATCATAGTAAATAGTTTGGAGCAGGGAAGTATACACAACAGTAGATCAAGAAAAAGGACATTTATGACTTTTATTGCATAAACAATCATTACAATATATTTGTTTAATGCGAGTAGTGTCTAATGTTAAACCAAAACTAGATAGAATCTGACGTTGGACGGGTTCAGACGGATGACCAAGCCGATGGTACCAATCTTGATGTGAAATACATCATCTAAAAACTTTTTAAACCAATATCACTTTTCTAACCAATGTGAAATGCTTCTCTTTTATTGATAATAATGGTAGACTTTTAAAACCAGCATCACTCTCTAACCAATTTGAGATACATCTCCTCATTTGAAAATAATAGTAGAAATTTTTTATCTTAAAAAAATTATAAAAAAATTTAAACCAACATCTCTTTCTAAACAATGTGGGATACATCTCTTCTATTCTATTGATGATAAAAGTAGAAGTTTTTTATCTAAAGACTTTTAAAACCAACATTACTTTTTCCCAATGTAGGATATACATTACCAATAGATGATATATATCTCACATTGGTTATAAAGTTATGTTAATTTTAATTTTAGATAAAAAAAAAACTTTGAAAATCAACATCACTTTCTAACCAATTTATTATTGTAGACACCACAATTTCGTACCTCTACACTACAATGTCCTAAAATATATAATTTATAAATTAAATGGATTAACAAAATTAATTCGGTTATGTTTTTGGGAAAAATGGATTTAATGGACCTAACGGAGGCAACAAAGGTTGAAAACTTCACAAAGTCAACAAAGTGAGAATTGGCCTTAAAGAGCCGCTCCCCCCATGATGGAGCTATTCCCCCTAGCTTGGAGCCGCTCCCTCCTCTTGTTCTTCATTCTAGAAACCTCATCTTCCTAGAAACCTCATGCTCACCTCGAAATGGCGAAAGCCATCCACTTGCTACAGAAGGTTGCCCCCTTCACCGGTTGCCGTCCACTATTTCTCTGAGACCTCCGGCTCCTCATTTCTCACACCAAGCTTCACAAAGCTTCTCCATTCCTCTCTTTCCCTTCGTCCTCTATGAAGCGAGCCAAGGCAGTCTGCCTCCTCCTCCCTTGCCTTGTGCAAGTGAGCCTTCAAGCCCTTGGCTTCCAGCCTCCTGCCCCCTCGGCAGCCTCCTCCATTGCCGAAGCAAGCGAGCCTCCTCCTTCCTTGCTTCGCAAGCCATCCTCGCCCCGACGAACCAATCTAAAAGGCCAAATACTGTAGTTACGTTGCCCGGATACAACAAAAGACATCAAATACAACAATAAAAACAACAACAAAAGTATTTCTCTCTCGAGGAGACAGGGGAAACACACGTAGCTCACCTAAAGCAAGGCATACCGGGTCTAGACACTCACGCTACAAGAGGTAGATTCTGTCCCAGTAGTTATTTCAATTCAAAGTATGTAAATAAAATATAGATATTTATACTTTGTGGACTTGTAAATATTATATTATTTGTACATACTATTAAAACGTAGTCTCTTTCCTGTCTATATTTAAAGTGCAAAGTAGTCATAATATTTTCACGTTTAATTAATTACTTTGTTTGTACATAATATAGATAAATTATATGGTTATTATAATTTTGTTTCGTAAACTAGTTTATAAAATAATTGTCATTATACTCTAATTTTATTATTTTATTCCATGAATATAATATAAGTCTTTATTATCTTCCATTACATATACATGTATAAATATTTTATGGACCAAAATATATAAAATAAACTGAGTATATTAACAAACCCCTTGTGAGACCGAAAAGGCGAGTTGGGTGTCTAACCACTTCTCAACTCGTAACTTAGCCCCCGAACCCACGTTTTTGGTAATTTTTTGGTTTTTGTTTGTTTAACCTTAAAATAGAGGTGGCGACTCTGTATACATAATTTTAGAGTCCACAACGAGACCAAGCGTATTCCACACACTTTAATGTTTTGAAACTACTCGCTTCTCACGTAGCGAGGACAGGTTCGAAACGAGGTTCTCACAGTGGCGCCTCCGTTGGGGATATTGTTTTCTTTAAAACAAAAGAGGGCTAGACTCATTTTTCATTGGGGTTGTTAATATGCTTACCTTTGATATTCTTTGGCTTATTCTTTCTTTTATATATAAATTCCATTCTTTCAAAAAAATCGTTTTTCAAATCATAAAAAAAAAAAATTCTCTTCTTTCAAAAAAAATCATTTTCTCCAAAAAAAAATCGTTTTTCAAAAAAAACATTCTCTTCATTAAAAAAGGAAATTTATTTTCTCAAAGCAAAAATAAAAGAATGGAAATTCGCTTCTTTCAAAAAAAAAAAAAAGGAAATTCATTTTCTCAAAACAAACAAAAAAATTCAATAAAAGAAATTTCATCTTTTTTTAAATAAAAAAATCTCTTTTCTTTCAATTCAAAAAAAAAATTTCTCAACGAAAAAAAAAATGCTTCGACAAAAAAAATCTAGAAGAAATTCTTTTAACGGAACAGAACTACGATGGGCTGAGCCGGCCTCGAAATGAAGAACGTAGGCAGCCTTCGGGTCCGGTTAAATGTTTCCAATTTCCTTTTGTGTATATGCATTTGATTTTTTTTATATTGCTTTTCTTTACGGTGACTAAATTTTTTGCAAAAAGCCGAAAATTAACACTGTACATTGCATGCTTAGCTTAGCTTAGCTTACATCAGTAGTATAACACAGTACATTGCATGCTTAGCTTACATCAGTAGAGATTAACAAATATTAGCCAGAAATTAACACAGTACATTGCATGTTTAGTTTCCAATCCTTAACGATCTTTTTTTAGATAACTCACACGTGCACGTACAAAGAGATTATCGAATTTTAAGCATATCTCATGTAAATCTTTTTAGGACACTCCTTACTGTCAAAACTAACAACGCATGTCCGACCAAAACATACGGTATTTTCGGTGTATTTGCTTTTTGTTTTTTTCAAAACATGAAAAGACAAAACGAAATCCCTTCATTATTATCCTCAACCGCCATTCTCAAATTCCTCTTCTCTCTTAACCTCTCATAAATGCATCTCTAGTTGATTAAATGTATCGTTCACTCTCGATTTCAAGTACAATTTCAATGAGTCTTACTTCGAAATGTTGAAGTTTACCACTTCAAAAAAAACAAAAAAAAATGGAACGGTAGAGAGCCAGGAAAGAAATAAAAGCAAGGAAAGACCGAAAGCTAGACAGGATCTGATCATTTAAGAAAGGGGAAAATTTCCCAGCAACAAAGAAGGACGTCTAGAAGGTTGTCTATTGGTAATTATAGTATTTTAAAATCAACATCAATTTCTAACAAATGTAGAATACATATCTTCTATTAGTAATAATATTAATCTTTTATTTAATGGTTTTTAAACAAACATTTCTTTCGAAATAATGTGGGATACATTGTTTTCTATTAGTAATAATATAAATTTTTCATTATCTAATGACTTCTATAACCAATGCACATTTCTAAATAATATGAGTTACATCTCTTTGTAACCAATGTGAGAAATATATATGATCTAAAAACTTTTTAAATCAATATCATTTTTCTAACTAATGTAAAATACTTATATTCTATTAGTAATAATGGTAGACTTTTAAAACCAACATCACTCTCTAACCAATGTGGGATACATCTCTTTATTTGATAATAATAGCATAAGTCTTTTATTTAAAATTAAAATCAACATCACTTTCTAACCAATATGAGATATACATCTTCTATTAGTAATAATCGTAGAAGTCTTCTATCTAAACACTTTGAAAACTAACATCGATTTCAAACCAATGTATGATACATCTTTTCTATTGGTAAAAATAATATTTCTAAACTCAACATCAATTTCTAACCAATGTGAGATACATCTCTTCTATTGGTAATAATAGTAAAATACTTTGTAATTAATGTCAGATGCATGCATCTATTCTATTTTAAACCAACATTTCTTTTTAAACAATGTGAGATACTTATTTTTTTTATTGAATTTTAATATAAGTAATAAGTGTAGATAAAATCTTTTAATATAAGCTAATAATAATACATAATAATAACAATTGATAAGGGTATTAGTATTAGCATATATAACTTCTTCTATTGTCAATAGTAGAAGATTTATATTTAAAAACTTTTACAACTAACATTACTTCTAACCAATTTGGGATAAAACTCTTCAAGGTTAGATATTACATCTCTTCTATGGTGGCAAAGTAGAAGTCTTTATTAAAAGACTTTCAAAACTAACATCTATATTATAAAATAGCTAGGTAATTGACTAGTGCTATTTAGAGGTTGAGATTAAATTATCTTAAAAAATTTAACGGTTGAAATTCACCCTCACATTCACATGTGTGAGTAGTTATCTATTTTTAGCTCCCTATTTTTTCTTTCTCAATTACAATTCGCCCCCTAAAATTAATATTATGCGCATTCACCTTTTTTTCTTCTCCCTATATTTTAGCTTCATATTACAAAATCACATCATGCGATTAATCTTCTGAACAATCATCCCTTATAAAACATCAATCCCTCAACTATCATTTGAAGCAATGTACCCCTCAACTGTAACATTTTTTTAAATCACATATTCTATTTAGACAATGTCATTTCAATTGACGAAATCAGATATACTGGCACCGTGCCATAGGCACGGCCATGAAGATCTAGTCAATTTATAATCAATGTAAGATATCTCTCTTCTATTGATAATATTAGTATAAATGTATTTCATATTGGTTATAAAATGATTTTGGTTTTAAAAGTCATTAGATTTAAAATCTTAGATTTTATTACCATCTCACATTGGTTTAATAGTAATGTTGGTTGTAATTTTTTTATATATATAAGACTTCTACTATTAACAATAAAAGAGATTAATACCCTTTATGATATTAATTATTACTAAGTATTATTGTTAATTACTGGTAAGAAAACAAATAGTCTTCAAGAGTCATGCCAATTGATATTTATATTTAATTGTCTTGAAAAAGAAAGTTTCAAAAACGATTATTTTAGGACAGATGAAAAAAGAAATAAGAACCATAATTTTGGGACGGGGGTATGCATTCAAGTTAGATAGACATATACTACTTGAAGGTGGAAAAAATAGAAACTCCACGGACAATGGGTTTTAGTATGAAAATAAAGATTTTAAATTGACTTGGAGAATATGAGAAATGCCATGAACAACGGCCATGACTCTTACCCTAAGCCAGCAAACGGAAATTCCCCCAATTGTTCACTAACAAGAAAAAACGATGAAAATTATGTAAAAGTACAAACACATATCTCCATATTATGTTAAAAATTATGTAATGGTACAAACACATCCTACTGTACAAACTAACGTCTCTCTCTTGACCTGGTCTCGAGAAAGTTGTGAAAAGGGTCTCCATGTGTTCACATAGGACGTTTGCTAGGAATTTGTGAAGAAGCTGGTTTTGCCATTGCCGATCTATAAAGAAAATCCTGAAATGAAGGAGGATCTTCTCCTTTTTAGTGTTGGAAAAAGTACGTGTTTCCTCTGAAATTCGTTGAGAAGGAGATGGAGCCTCGACCTAATCATATCCAAAATAGTAAAGCAGATGACTATGTGAAAGAAAATAAAATAGTGGAATGTTTTTGAGAACTTGTGTTTGAAATTGAAGATTTACGTTTAATACCTAATCATATTTCCAAAATAGTAAAGGACTTTATCATCACCACATTTAATGGAGACCTATGTGAAAGAAAATAAAATAGTGGAATGATATAACTCACTTTTTGAGATCGAAGAGATATACCTTGTGTTTGAAATTGAAGATTTACTTGTTTAATTCTTAACCACTAGCATTAAAATCCAAACCACACAAGCTTCTTTTAATGATTGAAAAATAAAACGAAAGAGATCAACTAATAAAGCCTTGCTCAAAATCACCAGATTCCCCAAGCGTAACTGATTTAGAAAATTATTTCTAATTTTAACTTTTTTCCATTTTGGATTAAGTTATAATAATATCAACAAAATTCTTCAAGAACATGCTATAGAGTGTTGGCAATTTTCTTTGGTAATTACTGCTGATGAACTATTTTTCGTTTAAAATATGCAGAGCAATTAGACTCATATACAAATATCAATAAAACTCATCAAGAACAAGCTTTAGAGTGTTGTACACTTGTCAATTGTACAACACCAAAAAACATGATTACAACGAATTCTATTGATATATGATGTTGATTTATCATTTTCCTCAAAATATATATGCATCGTAACTTACACTCTTATATTGAAGGTAATGACAAACCATAAAAATCAATGAGAATATCAATTATTTAAAATAAGTAAAAATAGAAATCAACGCTAACTATTAAAGGCATTATTCAATATATAGTTACCTATGTAAAAATTGTTATGGATTGTTGAAACAGAAAAAGTTACCAATGTGACAAATTGTTATTTTTTTTAATCAATTATTTTAATTTTTCGGCAAGAATTCCTTAGAATGTACTCTAGTAAAATCCATTTGTCTATTTATAATCGTTTAATTCATTAACAAAGTAGCGGCGAAGAGATATCAAGAAACCAATCAAGAGAACATATAAACGAACTAATAAACGAACAAAAAACTGAATCAAATCGAACCTGAAATGCAATGAATAACGACCATTCTTAACCACTTGAGGATTATCCATCCTTGTCAAAGTCCATAGAGCTACAGGTCAAAAAACAATTAATCAAAAGTCAAATCATCTATCAATCAATATATTCAAATGCAGTAAGAAAGAGATCGAAAAAAGTCGGAACTAAAATTAGCGATATTCACAACATGATCCAAAGATTAGGGTTGAAAAAAACGATCTAAAAGATTCTCCGAAAAATATTACACGATCAAAACGATCTAAGAATGAAATTGACTGAAGTTTCAAAAAGATTGGAAAATATTTGGCAGCAGAAAAATCAAACACGAGAGGCATATCAGCTGATCACTTACAAATGGGATAATCCATCTAGCGGCCGTCTAAATATTAGAAAGTCGGCGGTCATGCAATTGAAGAATTCTTCACCACGGCCGCCGCCGCAGCACTGATAACAATGAAGCAGGTGGGTTAAGATTCGTAGAGAATAGGGCGACGACGCTAGGTTTTTATAGTGCGTGTTTCATTTCTAAGCATTTAATTTTTAACTACCAAAGTTGTACTTTTTCGGAGTACTTATTTTAGTGCGTAAGTTTACATTAAAATAGTACGGTACCACCAAAGCGATTTTAATTACGGATATTTTTTTCTGCTAATTAAGATAGTACGGTACCACCTAAAATACTAATTACGGAAATAATAATTTTTTTATATGAACGATTGGCTGTCAAAATGGGTTGGATCTCGCCACCTAAATGAGGTGGGTTGGGTTGAGAAAATATAAACCCACTAGGAAGTATGTCAAACGGGTTGAGCCTGTGACAGGGCGGGTGGGTCGGCCCGCCATTTACTGATTGCAAATAACATAAAACACAAGTTAGAAACTATGAGTTTAAATCATTTTCACCTAAAATGTAAAATTATTTTTTATATATGAAATATTAGTAAACGATTATGAATTCATTACAAAGTGGCCCTAACAGTAACAACAAATGTCAAAATAAGATAGATCAACTGCAATATTCACGAAAAAAAAGATTATAACATATAAAAAAAGTAATAATAAAATGGTTTTTTATTTCTATATTTTTCTCATTTTATACTATTAATATCTGAGAAAGTTGTTTTTTTTATAAGTTAATATCTGAGATAGTTGTTAAAAAAGATACTTGGAATATAACTATAGAAAATATAATTTTTTAAATGAAATTCGAGATTTTTTTTGTTATTTATAATTAATATTTTTTTGGATTAATTGAGAGAAAAAGTTGGTGGGTGACGCTAACCCACAACCCACCAGGTTGGGTTGGGTTGTTAGCAATTATAGCTGCCACATTTTTTGGCTTCGCCTACCAAATGACGTGTTATAACGGATTGCGAGTTGGTCCACTCCGCCAACCCACCTTAACAACTTTACGATTGGCCTATAGTTGAGTGGTACTGGTCCGGTCGCTTGGACGCTTGGGCTAAAAATTGGAATTTAATACGCCTTTCACTCGTAAATTACTGTCCTATTTGTTTTTAGGTGATAACCTGACTGATACCTTTTAGTGAAATGTTAACCTCTTCAGTCTTTTTTTTTATTCAACCGGTAAAGTATAAATTTGAGGGTAAAATGTCAAAAATATCTTTAATAAATAAAAGACACACATATAAACCCGATCCAAAATTAAGCATCACAATCAAAAAGCTAGGCATTATTTGCTACATCGAAGTAATATTACATGGGGATGGAAAAACTTTTTCTCTCACCAGTACATTGAGTAAGACAAAAGTCTCTCTTCTCTAATCTCTCTTTCTCTTTCACACACTCTCTCACCAGTACATTGGGAAGGTCATGGAAGCAATATTCACGAATAGTCTTTCTCAACAGCATCATATCATGCTTTCTTTGCATCTTTGGTTTCGAAATCTCTTGGAGCTAGTAATCCTCCTTTCTACGTCCTATTTAGAGGGAAGGAACCGCCTGCAAGAAACGGACTTATACCATGACTGCTTCTGTTTATCTAATTCCGTTATCCCTTGAAAAAAAACATGGTACAGGCGACACCGAATCTAGACTTGCAGAATACACTTTGCATAAAAGGAAGTTTTGCATAGTTGGTAAAAGGAAAGTTTTGCATAGTTGGTTTTGATTCAAACATCGTTGGTTTAATTTTGATTTGGGCATCGTTGGTTTCGATTCGGGCATCGTTGGTTTTGATGTAGTATCATTAGTTTCGATCAAGCATCGTTGGTTTCGATTCGAGGATCATTGGTTTCGATGCGGGCAACGATGGTTTCAGAATATTCATATACAATGAAAGTAACAGAGAAGTGCGAAGTAGTTCACCTTCATCCACAACATTGAAAGCTCCATTGGAGTAGGCTGATTCTTACGAAGGTAAGTTAATTAATGTGCTCAGTCTATATTATAGTAGCCCTCACAAAACTCTCCTTGACATGTTATTTTTACACGGAACCAATATTGCAGAATTCGAGTTATAGTTTCAGATTATATCAAGTCATAAGCTCAACTGATGGACTCCTCCAAAGGTACGATGTCCACATCGAAACCTCCGATGCTCACCTCAAAACCTCTGATGCCGGCATTGTAGCCTCCGAAGCATGCATCGTTGCCTCCAACGCGAGCATTGTTGCCTCAAACGCGAGCATCGTTGCTTCTGACGCGAGCATCGTTGCCTACGACATGATTGTCTAGTTATAAATCAAGACGGCCAAGTTAATGATATCCAGTTTAATTGATTCGTTGTTATGACTTCTGGAATTGTTCAAGGAGAGAGAAAGAGCGCGTCACTCTTCTTGCTGTTCGTCTGACGCACCGGGTTTGGGTGACTCAATTCTTTAAACCTAGCTTTTCATCATTCTATGTTTGTTTAATTATTTAATTTATTTAGTAATAATGTATGCAATGTTTGGCCTTCTAGTAAAATTGCTGATTGTTTCCTGTCCTATATTGAATTTATAGAGTAGAAATTGACATTTTTTTTGAAAAGTGATGTTTATTGGGATAGTAGGGAGATGAATTGGAGAGAGAGAAAGTGCAGAAATTTGAATTCGTGGGTGAGATCAAAAAAAAAAAAAAAAAAAATGACAAAGAAAATTGTATTTTTTGAATAAATTTTTGAAAAAATACTTTACCGATTGAATAAAAAAATAGGGAAGTAGAACGGTTACAATTATACAAAAGTGTACCGGCCCGTAATTATTCATTTTTAAAAGAAAAATCAAACGGATTGTTTATCAAATGAAGATTTAACTATATATATATATATATATATATATATATATATATATATATATATATAATCATTTATTTCCTAAATACTACGTGTTTTTTACTTTTGTGAAGTATCATGTAAGTAATATAAGCGTTGGTGCTGAAACGCAAACCATGAGATAAAGTTGATCTCAAACTAAATATGCTACAATTCACAATTCGGGATAATTAATGTTGTGTAATACAGTATCGATATCACATATTTGTGGGGTGAGATCGCATATACAACAAACTGTATCATTTCCTGTTCCACTAAGCAAATATGAGCATGAGCCCTATTGTTTTGTGGCATAAACTATGTGTTGCATGAGATCTCAACTCGTATTCGTGAGACTAATTTAGTACATTAAGATACCTTTCTGCCTAGTAATACGAAGTTTGTGTCATTGTATTGTTGCGTGTAACTATCTCTCTTATGGGCTGGTCCTCCGTAGTAGTAAAATCAAGTTTCTTATTATTGTTTGATGAAAGTTTCTTGCAACGTGAGCATACATTACCTGGGGACGAACTGAAGAGATTTTTGTTTCCACTTAATGAATTGGATTACCCTTTTCACTACAAGAAAACAGGGCAACTGAAACGGAAATTTGCAACCGAATTGAAATCAGTTTCAATATAAAAAGTACTCAAGGGAAATTGACTTACACAATTAATTTTGCAACTCATATTGCAATGGAAAACTATTTTGTTGCATCATGTTTCGGGGGAAAAGTTGGAGGGAAGAATGCCGCCTAATTTTGCAATGGTTTTGAAAGCAGATGAACTTGTTTCAATTTTCGATTTCAATTTCGGTTGTATTTTGCAACCGAATTGAAATCGATTTCAATATAAAAAGTACTCAAGGGAAATTGACTTACACAATTAATTTTGCAACTCATATTGCAATGGAAAACTATTTTGTTGCATCATGTTTCGGGGGAAAAGTTGGAGGGAAGAATGCCGCCTAATTTTGCAATGGTTTTTGAAACAGATGAACTTCTGTTTCAATTTTCAGTTTCAATTTCAGTTGTATTTTGCAACCGAATTGAAATCAGTTTCAATATAAAAAGTACTCAAGGGAAATTGACTTACACAATTAATTTTGCAACTCATATTGCAATGGAAAACTATTTTGTTGCATCATGTTTCGGGGGAAAAGTTGGAGGGAAGAATGCCGCCTAATTTTGCAATGGTTTTTGAAACAGATGAACTGTTTCAATTTTCAGTTTCAATTTCAGTTGTATTTTGCAACCGAATTGAAATCAGTTTCAATATAAAAAGTACTCAAGGGAAATTGACTTACACAATTAATTTTGCAACTCATATTGCAATGGAAAACTATTTTGTTGCATCATGTTTCGGGGGAAAAGTTGGAGGAAGAATGCCGCCTAATTTTGCAATGGTTTTTGAAACAGATGAACTTCTGTTTCAATTTTCAGTTTCAATTTCAGTTGTATTTTGCAACCGAATTGAAATCAGTTTCAATATAAAAAGTACTCAAGGGAAATTGACGTGCACAATTAATTTTGCAACTCATATTGCAATGGAAAACTATTTTGTTGCATCATGTTTCGGGGGAAAAGTTGGAGGGAAGAATGCCGCCTAATTTTGCAATGGTTTTTGAAACAGATGAACTTCTGTTTCAATTTTCAGTTTCAATTTCAGTTGTATGTTGCAACCGAATTGAAATCAGTTTCAATATAAAAAGTACTCAAGGGAAATTGACTTACACAATTAATTTTGCAACTCATATTGCAATGGAAAACTATTTTGTTGCATCATGTTTTAGGGGAAAAGTTGGAGGGATCAATTTTGCAATGGTTTTTGAAACAGATGAACTTCTGTTTCAATTTCAGTTGTATTTATTAATATCAGATTTTTAAAGGGCAAATTTCAAGTGGGTACAATTATAAAAACATGTTTTCATCTAGGACCATCAATTTTTTGGACGATTCATGTAACTACAAATTGGTTGCCAAATGACAAAAATGTCATTAATGAAGATACATGATGACAAGCATCAGAAGATACATGATTTCAGTTGACATTCCTCGTTCTCGTCCTCGGGCACACAAATCACAAATCGAAGCTCACACAGTCAAAGACCAACCAAAAAAAGAACTTGAGGTGGGAAGAGTCAGCCGATTACAAGGATTAACTCACCCAAGTCCTTTATTTGGGCAAAAAGTGGAATCAGTTGTAAAACCTTTATAATCCATAGTTTGTAGTCTCGTGTAGTGATGAACATCTCTGAGGTTACTTGATTCAAATATCAAAATGTGACATTTTGATCAACTTGATGCCAGGCATCGGAAATCAACCTGATGCCAAAAATCAACCTGATGCCAGACATCAGAAATCAACTTGATGCCAGACATCAGAAATGCTGATGCTAGGCATCAGAAATGCTGATACCAAAAATCAACCTGATGCCAGGCATCAGAAATCAACCTGATGCCAAAAAACAACCTGATGCCAGGCATCAGAAATGCTGATGCCAAAAAACCAATCTGATGCCGGTTTCCTTATCCTTCAAATCTCAAACTGCTTACAATTTCTCCGCTTTGAAGAGCTGCACGTCCAAGGCAACGAGTGAAAACGAGGTCGAGGCAACGACAGCGACATAATTGTTAGAGAGTGATGAGTTGATTAACATAGTTTCGGCCGCGAAAGATGCTGATGAAGCCTTGGAAGTGATCGTCGAAATGGCTGAGAGAGGTGGCGGTGTTGTGAGTACTTCTGATTGTTGCTTGATTATGTCGGTGGCGCTTGACCGGAACAATGCTGTTACTTCACCAACTCTTCCCGCTTAGGACCTTGGGAAAGACGGTGAGAGATAGAGATCTATAAAACCACGTTGGGGGAAGAGCTTTGATGTTAAGAAAAGTTAAAATGGAGCCCAAAACAAAACCATGGTCTGCACTCTTCATTATTAAAATATTAAAACAGTACATGGCAATGACAAGACACTTGAAAAGTAAGGAAAAGTTTGGGATTGACAATGTTGAGTTGGCCTTGTCTGTTTTATCCGCCATGCGTTCCAGCTTCAATACTGGTATGTAGTTGTAGTTTTGTGTGCTTCGTATCGGTTGGAGTGTTACTTTCTAAAGTTCAATCACTGGAATTCGACGCTAAAACGAGGTCCACTGAATTGAATGAAAGAAGACGAGGACGATCGTACACAAAGGGGTAGACAAGTACTTTTGCCCAAAAATTGTACCTAAAAGAAATGTGCAAAAAATAGGTGGATTTATTTAAAAACATGTTTTTAAAAATGTACCGGCTTGTAATTTTTTCATTTTTATATTTAGAACTTAAAAAAATTGGGATTATGTTTTTGGCAAAAAGTTTGGAGGGAAGAAACCCGTCTAATTTTGCAAGGGATTTTAAAACAGATAAATTTTCGTTTCAAATTCTCCCTTCAATTTCAGTTGCAATTAATCATAATTAATTTTTATTTTATTAAATTGTAAAAATAAGTCCAAACCTATTTATAGTCGACCTAATTAATAACCTAAACCGTTTTGCCACTTTTCTTCTCTTCTCGCTCTCTCTCCAGTCCATTGCGTCTTCTCTCGGCTGCTCTCCACTTCTGCCTCTACTTCAGGCGAAATTCGAGGTGCCGGCTTCTCCTCCGACGCCAAATACATCTTCTTCCCTCTCCGCCGAATTGAACAAGGTACTTCATTGATAACCTTAATTAATATGCATATATGGCTGAATATGAACTATCCCATCATGAATGAAACTTTCTTAGGGCTGCAATTGTTGGTTTTGTGATTATTTGTTCTCATTGGTAAATAATTGTTTTGAGCCCTGTTTTTTAATTTTAATAATTTTAATTTATTTTATGAGCACTGTAATCAAAATTGGCATGGTTGCAAGAGATTGGACCCATAGAGACAAATTGGTAACATCGACAACGATAGTGAAAATTGTTAGAAAATTGATGGCATCGATAGAAGGAGAAGAGTTGAGGAAAAGGGCCATTGAATTGGGTGGATCTGTTAGAAGTTCAATGAAATCCGACTCAAAGTTCCTGGGGTTCTTGCTGTAGGTTTCAACCAGGGAATCGATGGAACCACCACTGTGAAGCTGTTGATCGGAGCGAAGAAGACCTTTTTGGTTGACCAGGTTGTTGTAGTATCTGTTATTATGCCATCAATTAATTAAAAAACTAACTAACTCAGTAGACCAATTCAATAAATAAATAAAAATCTTAAGATTGTACGAGTTAATTAGCAGTGAAGGAAGGAAGAAATACTGACAGCAACAACAGAGTCGCGAGCAGTAATGGCTAAGATATCGGCACAAGAAACAAATGCCCTCATGCGCGGATGCGCCGAGGCGCACTCATATGGGATCAAACCCTCAAATCATCCTCTCCCGCAAACACGACCCAAAGCAACCCAATTCTCAGAACTCTCCAAATCTGGCTCAAACTTCTCCTGATTTGGCAAGACTGCTCCTTTCATACTAAATCATCGGCCTCTACGTTTTCGCTATCCCGAGCGATACCCGATATCTCTTGTTCCGGTCACCAATGCGACGACGCTTGCACCCGCCGTGTTTGGAATCTTTGTTGGGGAGGAGACTCGTGTGGGGTTCACTTTGTTTGTGATAGTTCCGGCAGAGTTCCCTGGTACCAACTTGATAAGCATTTCGGTGCTTCCAAATAGGAATCCTCTCTTTGATTGCACCCACGAGCCTGTAAATTAGAGTCAGATCAGTGGAATTGTTGTTTACAATTGATTGATATTTGAGCAAATTTATGGCAATAGAGACCCTAGACATCAAAACCAGACTTTTTTTTTTACACATTCTAAGAATCAACTCCATCATGATCATCCGTCTTGCTTACAAACTAACTAAAGATGAGATCTTCATTTAACAAGCCACAACTACTAGCCTGCCAATGAAAACTAACATGCATCGGGAACAAAAGAAAACGCTCCTATAACTAAACCCAAAATAGACAGAAGTAAGACAAGAACACAGGCTCTCCATTCCAAAAATTACTCGTAAGCATACGGAAGGAAGGGTCTTTTCAAAGACTTTTCTTCAAGTGTGTGAGAACTAAGGAGAGATTCCTAGTGAGATCGATAAGTGTTGATGTTGGATCGAAGAACTGTTGTTTGCGCCTAGTGGTACTCCACCGATTCTTTCTCCAAAGATTCAAAGTTTTAGTCAAATCCTTTGTCGTATATCTGTTTGAAGAGGCCTTTATCGCTCCTTTTAGCTTTAAGCAGCTTCTCCCGGTTTTCGTAAAAGTTGAAGTCATCTAACAAGGATGTCTTTGCCGAATAATTTTTAAAAATGTTCAGCATCTCCAAGCCTTGCTTGAGACCAACCTCCTGAGTATCCCTGGTGTATGTTACAGGCCTGTTGTCATTGCTCTAAAGGATAATGTGTCGTAGCTGAGTGTTAGGGATGTCCTTAATGTCACAGGGTTATTTTTCTTTCCAGATTCATAACGCCTATGCGGCCTGCCCTTAACACTTAAGAACAACAGCCTACCCCTTTTCCCGTTTACTCTCAAACTGGTATGGTGACTCACAGCAAAGGACACACAATGCAACCAGTAATTACAGGTAAAGACCCAACCTTATGTTACCGAATAATACTAAGGATACAGCACTGTTTTCTATGGCATAACTCACGCTGTAATTTCAGACATTACAACAGACATAAAGACATATAAATGATCGCACAATAGACTAGCAATCGCCCATAACCGCCGGACAAGTGGTCGCCAGATTCTGTGGCGCTTTATGTCTTAAAACTGCTACTAATCGCCAACCGCCTGTTCAACTAATCGCCTTCAGATTCTCAATCTTCAGTTTTGTTTGTGAACTCAGTAAAACAGTCCACAAACCTCGAATCTCCAAAGAACCAAACTCGCACGCAAACCTCGAATCTCGCTACCAACTCGAAGCAAGCAACCGAATCTGCCAAAGATCCAAAGATTCTCGCCACGAACCCGAATCTTACTAGCAACCCGATTCTCGCCAAAGATCCAAAGATTCACCAACATTCAAGATTCTCCCGCTGGTAAACCAGCCGCCTCGCATGATCTATGTCATTGCTTCTGTCCATCGCAGCCAACGCCCCACGCCTATGTCCATATGCCATAGCTGCGTGTGCCCTCGTAACGTGTAGGTTTTCAGCCCACACATGTCCATGACATGTCCCCGCCCATGCCATGGTCGCACTCAACACTTAAGTGCTTACACTTAACTATGTGCCACTTTACTGGGAAAAACCCGTTCCATTTGTCAAGTTGCCAAAAGTCCATGTTTTTGTCAAAATCCACCCTCCCAATCATCTCCGCTACACCTACAAACTGTCCACTGGCATTTACCGAAAATAAGAGGAATATCGGGCAACTTGCCCCGGTTTCACTTATTCTTCCCTCCACATCTTGGAATGTGGTATCCAACTTCTTATTACCGTTTGGTGTACTTGACCAAACATCATATTTAATACTCTTGTGAACATCATCTTCATTGTAAGACTTAATAACATAAAACTTTGCATTCTCATACTATGTTGTAAATTCGTCCAAATTATATTGACCCCTTCGAGAAGAAAGCCCTTGCTTTTCATCCTCTACCGGTGAATTTGTTGGCTTGGTAGTGTTGTGACCCCTAGGACTGCGAGTTAGCTCAGCTGAGGTTTCTGATTCTCCACTTCTGTAGGATTTTTCTCTTAATTTAAATCTATCACTGTCACTCCATACTCTAGTAGTTGAATTGTAGTTCATTGGACCATTATGATCAAAGAAACCCTGGTTTTGGTTGGTATAGGGTGAGAAATTCCCAACAGGTTGATAACCCTTCACAAGGCCTGCCGACTGATAACCAGAAGCAAACTTGTTTACGGATTTAAGGTGTTGATTCTGAAGTATAAACTTGGATATATTAGATGAGACAGTAGACTGTCGTGACTTCATATCCAGAGGCAAATTTGAAGTTCTCCCATTAAAAGTGTTGGTGGGTATTTTAGAGCTAAAACCATTCGACTTTCTCGATGCATTAGAGCCTGCACTGCATTTCATGCTCCAAGGTGCATTCGTCCCATGATTGACATCTCCAGCATATGTTGAATCCCATGAGTAACAAGGCATGGCTTCTGAGCCATATCCTGATGACGGAAAATAGGACCGCTGCCCGTCAACACCCATAAACGTCCCAGTAGCGTATGGGTTATAGCCAGGTAGATAATAAAGTGGCGAGCCATTATCTGATTGTATTCCATTGTAAGAACCCCCATTGGCATTTATGTAACTATGGCCATCCATCAAAACCGGACTGGACCAGACGGTTTGACTAGTAATCGAACCGTGAGACGGGACCTAACACTGTTTCGTTTCTTTTATTATAGCTTTATGCTAGCCTTCCATGGAGCAAGATTTTACTGTGATTGGACTGCATTAAATCATTAAACTGTGATTGGCCCGTTCTAATATGCATTGGTTTCCTAATCAATCACCTTTGTTGGAATGTGGAATCTCTTGCCTTCTGATAAGATCTGGACATAGTCTGTGAACATTTATTTTGTATGTTGGGCATCTTTAATAAAAACTGGTTTTTCTACAATTTCACAAAATAAACTAAGACAAAAACAGAAATTACAATTGAGTGGTTGTCGATTATGTATATGTAGCTTTTATTGAATCCATGTTTCCATCGAGCGAGTATTAATTTTTCATGTAAAGCTAATACCTCGACAATTTTTCATGCATTGCCTATCAGTTATAAATAGTTTTTTTTTTCATTAAGTAAAGTGTTGCTTACTGCTACAAGTGTGATTTTGTAGTTACTTTGAGATTTTATTTGTGAAAATATCTGTAACTCATTGTAGGTCATCCTCCTATATATCTGTAATATGTTCTTTGAATTTTTCTAAAGGAATTACTTAAAATATATCAATTTAGGTCTTTAATATGCTCCTATTTTCGCTGCGTTGCTTTTGCAGCTCTTCGTCACTGCAGCCGGTGACTTGAAGATTATATATCATCAACCTCTCATCCTTATTGACAACCTATAAGGTTTTTGTTTCTTCAACTCTCTCTCTCTCTCTCTATACCATGCTTTTTCTCCCTGTTCTTCGTCTCTTTCTTCACGTTTCTGTGTGTGTTTCATCTCTTTATGTGTATGTTTCATCTCTTTATGTGTGTGTTTCATCTCCCTTTTGATTTCTTATCTCCCTCTTCAATTCCTAATAGTAAATCTCTCTCTTTAGATAGTAGTTAAAAATTTATAAACAATTTATGATTTATCTATCAAAATGTTCCTTTTCTGTTTTACATTGATGTATTTCAGACTCCATAATATCATATATTTTTATTTGGGGTTTAATTATCTTGGAAGTGTCTTTGTTTCCAACTGTCCCTCTTATTCAAATCTTTTTGAGTCTCAACTCTCCATCTTTTTATAATTTTTGTGTGTATTTTAAATTATGATAAGGGATTTCACTGGGTTACATGCTATAAGGATTCTGTAATGTTTTATAATTTTGAAAAAAAATGATAAAAATTTACGTCAAATTTGCATTTTAAAATTTAATCGGTTTGACCAAAAAAAACAAATAACGAAGGGAGTAGTAAGCTAGTACATGTAATTCTATACGTCTAGAAAATAAGAATTGGTACAACATCAGCGAAAAATTAGTTTAAAATATGTAGAAAGTAGATAACTAGAACACGCTTACGTGAAATGAGATAATGTTTGAAGGATTCTATTGATGTATGTTTGTCAACAGTGGGTTCCAGTGGATAATTAACTAACCAGGAGATGAAGCTTTTTGCTTGACCTTTATCCAAGTTTTATTTAAGTTAATATTAATAATAATAATATAAATAAAGAAAAAGGTTGGACTTGTGAGTAGAACTCAACAATGCTACCTTGCTCCAACTAATAATATCCATTTACCCATGATAAGGTGCATGCCGACCGAAAATTACATAACACATGCACACACACACACACACACACACTTCTGCCTGCATAAATCATAATGCACAGTTGTTCTGATAACACACACACACACACATTTGTCTGCATATATAGTCTATTTTTATTATCCCCCAACAAATAGAATTAAAGAGAATTGATGCTCCTTTGAGATGGGAATAGAACTAGTGTTTCATACCAAGTGGGTCTAAGATTAATTCCTACTATTGACTACTAATGATACAAACCGGTACTCTATTTTTCTATCTTTTATTTTACTTTCTTAATTTTGCCTCTCACAAATTCCCATGCTCTGATAGCGGCCACCAACATCGTCACCATACCAAGGTACGAAAACCCGATGCCCGCTAACAAGCATAGCAGCGCGATCATAGCAACAATCTTCCCCATGATATTTTTTTTAATGAGAGCTATTCTGCAAGTGTTGTTGGTGTGCAGAATTTAATATTTGGAAGCCCATAATTCTAAATGCAGTCATATGACCCCATATTTCTTGCTTATAATCATCGACAGTGAGGTCTTCTAAGAGAAATTTTCTTGCATTTCTCTTGTTTTTCCTTTCCTTCGACAATTAAAGAGTGCTTCATTATCTATAGTTTTTCCCATATCCATCTCTAGTATCCATCTCTAGCTCTTACACTTTATTAAGGAAACAGTTTCTAGTTTGTTTTAATTCCATAATTCTAAATGCAGAAAGGGATGTCTAACGATCGAAGTTGGATGTATCGTCGGCTTGAGGATGGCGGCTTAGGTATTAGACATGAGTTCATAGAGGGGGTACGACAATTTGTTGGTTTTGCACTTGACCATCCTGAATGTATGTCCGAAGACAAAATACGGTGTCCTTGTTGCATTTGTATGAATAGAAAATTTCAAACTCAAGAGAGGCTTAAAACACACTTGTATAAAAAAGGATTCAAGCCTCATTACACAATCTGGGTTTCGCAAGGAGAGAATGACCCTTCAATCTTTAGACAACAATCAACATCAAGTCAACAACCTATGCCTCCAAACAATGAGCCGGTCCTTGTTGAAGAGCAATCAGATCGCTATATTGATATGGTTATGGATATGGAGGCCAGTTTTGATTGGGAGGAACAATTACCAAATGCGATGCACAAAAGTTTTTCGACCTTAGCAGGCGTGAGAAATTATACGAGGGATGTAAAACTTACACGAAGCTGTCTGCCGCTGCTCAACTCCTAACTCATAAGTCGGAGGCCAACATGAGTGAGAATGCCTTTGATAATTTCATGTCCACTTTTGGTCGAATGTTACCGGAAGGTGCAAATATTCCCAAAACATTTTATGAGGCTAAGAAGATTGTTTCTAAGCTCGGGCTTAGTTTACAAAAGATCGATGCATGTCCTAATGATTGTATGTTGTACTACAAGTCAACTCGAGGTTTAACAGAATGTTTAACCCCTCGGTATAAACCAAAGAGAAGGGGTAGTTCAAGCATAAAAACATACCTTTTAAGGTGTTATGCTA